>JAADWH010000007.1:0-95319 GCA_023335995.1 Globisporangium nagaii
CATGAACGAAAACTGCTACCAAAACGCGTGCGATAAAGAGCCAATGGTAATGCGAATCTCACCCGAAAATCTCAAAGTGATTGGCCAAAAATTGACTTCAAAACAGTAAAAAGCGTCCTCGATGCCCCCGCCCACTGTAAGTATAAAAACTAAATTTTTGTCATTTTCTGTTGAAAATCAGTATATAGGCGCTTGATTGGACGAAATGCTGCATTTGTCAATAGCGTACCTAAGCGAGGCTATATGCGTTTTCCGGAGCAAAAAGCGCCATTGGAGACGAAAATGGACGCCATGAGCGAGTCGTGGAAGCAGCAGTACGCGCACGCCGTCGCGGGAGCAGCCGCCGATGGAGATGCCAAGGCGACGTCCTCCGCTCGCAGCAGCAGCGTCCAGCAGTTCCTCGAGAGCGCGCTGAAGCCGACGAGTCCAGCCGCGAAGCAGCAGCCAGCGGCTGCCGTCGGCGAGGAGCTGCTCGTCCCCCTCTCGGAGCTGAGCACGACCGCGCTGCAGAAAACACAGGGTTTGGACCGCGATGCACTCATGCGGGTGCTCCAGCTGCAGGTGATCTGCCGACTGCTCTGTTGCTGCAGCGCAACGAAGAAGAAGAAGAAGAAGGCAGTTGCGAGTTCTTCCTCAGCCACAGAGCTCAAAGTGCTGAAGAAGGAGATGCGAAGCCTCTTGGACCGCATTGCGCTGCTGCTGGACGCCGCGAACCCGCCGTCGCTCACGGATGAAGACGAGCGCTCGCCGTTCCACGAGTTCCTCCAGGATGTTTTGGCGAAAGCGTTTGCGAAGCGTCTGCCAAAGCTCGTCAAGTTCCTGCTCAGTGTGTATGAGATCGAGGACGAGACGACGCGTGAGATGGCCAATCTGACGCTCACCACGCAAGCCGCGAAGCAGCCGTCGGCAGCTCCATCAGCCGCAGCGCCAGTCCCTCCAGCTGCGGCTGCAGCTCCGAGCATGCTGTCTGCTCTGCTGCGCGACGAGCAGCGACCGCTGAAGCGCTCTCGCACCGAGACCGAGGTGCCGTTCAAGAAGATGGAGCTTCCGAACGAACTGAGGCGTCGGTCCAGCTTCCCATCCACGCGTCGAGATCTGCTCAAGGCGGCGTCCAAGACAGGAAAAGCTCTATCAGTATCAGCTTCAGCGCCGACATCGTCACCAGCACTGCCACGC
Organism: Globisporangium nagaii; assembly: GCA_023335995.1. Lineage (NCBI taxonomy): Eukaryota > Oomycota > Peronosporomycetes > Pythiales > Pythiaceae > Globisporangium > Globisporangium nagaii. The sequence continues at coordinate 1,177 of JAADWH010000007.1, forward strand.
CGCAGCACGACCAGCAGCAGCAAGAAGAAGCTGCCAAGCGCCGAGAAGCCGAGCCTGACGCCGCAATCATCGCTTGGAGCGAGATCAACCTCAGGCTCCAAAGCAACGCCGCTCTTGATGCGCAACATCGACCGCGCGCTCTTCGCAGGACCGCAGTCGCGCTTTACGCCGAGCGCCAGTAACAACACCCCTCACACCAGCACTGGCACCAGCAGCACTGGCAGCCTTGGCATTCGCCCACCGTTCGGCTCGCCATTGGCGACGACCCCCAAGGGCTTCAAGCCTGTGATGCCAGGCGCCGCACCGACTACAGCCACAGCAGGAGCAGCCAAAGCCGCTGCTCCGCCTCGCACCGCAGTCGTGAACCTCATCAAGACCGAGCGCGCGTCCGTGGTGATGCGAACGCCGGATCGCCCCCAGCGCCGTCCGCACCGAGCCACGCGGGTGCTCATCGAGTCGTCGCCGCCGTTTCGAAACCCGAACGTTGGTGCTGGGGCCGCCGCCGCGCGTCAACGCAAGCAGCCGACCGCGATCCCACCGCCGCTGCTGCGCTGAGGCGAGCTGCACCATGCCGCAGCAAGCCACTCCGCGCACGAGGTTCGAGTAGGAACAACAAAATAAACGCCTGCCGGTTTAAGTATTCGCCACTTTCTTCTCGTCAGTCGCTGTCGCTGTCGCTGCCGTACGCCACGAGTCCGACGCTCGGCGCTACTGCAGCGCGCCTGGCTTTCTCGCGCTCATCTGCGTTGCTGCTGGCCGCTTTCTGCTTCTTGACGGCGACGGATTTGTCCTTCGGCGCCGGCTTGCGCTTGGCGCGCACGACCACCGGCGCGTCTTTCTGCTTCGGCTTGACATATTTCTGCAGCGACTCCTCGGTTAATGCGGCGCCAGCAGAAGCTGCGGTTGCGCTGCCTGCAGTCGCTGATGCAGTTGAGCCATTGATCTTCTGCTTGGCGAGCACTGCGATACACATGAGATCATGGGAATGGGTGAGTTGTCTGTCTGGTGAACTCCACGCCGAACGCCAGCAGAGCCACAGACGACGGTGCAAAATGTACGCACAGAACTCGGCCAGATCCTCGTTGTGCTGCTCCTTGCGGCGCTGCTGGGACTCTGCCTGGCGCTCTTCCAGGTCGCGGATGAACTGGATCTCCTCGTCGTCCAGCGCCTTTGGTGGAGCTGAACAGCGAGCGTCAGAAGCAGGCAAAACGCATCAGCACCCAGCACTCGTTCTTTCCACCAGCAGAATACACCCGCGTACGCACTGACATACCAAACGGGTTGTGCTTCTCCTTCCAGTCACTGTCCTTCTTGTCCTTGTGCTCTTGCAGACGCTCGTACAGCGGCTTGTAGTCCGCCGCGTCCTGCGCGTTCGGCGCTGGCGCCTCCGAGATCCGCTTCTCCTCTACATTGTCGCCGAAGAGCTGCGTGCAGTCACGACAGCCACAACGCCATCCGTCAGCACACCGTCAGAAGCAGTGACACAATCACACACTGTGCGGCAGCGACGCACGCCATCCGAGGACGTGAGCACCGCCGTCGACACGAAGCCAGGCAGCGTCGTGCGCGGAGCCCCACTCGCGTCCATATTTGCTTGCCAATTTGTGTTGCAAGAGCCGATTGAAGACATCTTTTTGACCACCTTTTGCTCGGAAACGCTCCAGTCAAGACACAATTCGGATCAAGTCTCTGCGACATCGCAAATCATGAAAACCAGCATCACTATACCAAGTGTGAAGCCGGAATGCATTGTGAACTCTTGAAGCCAGCAGCACGATTGGATGCATTCGACCAAAGCACCACACGCCCACTCAAATCGAAACACCTCAGCACCTCCGCGAGCAATGGCGCAGATGGTGCTCCGCGAGTTCCTCCTGGCGGTGGAGCGGCCCAAGCAGGCGCTGGACGAGGCCATCGAGAGCTTCGCGCAGGCGCTGGCGCCGTCCTCGCCGTCCGAGGACGCGCTGCTGCTGGCCACCAAGTTCCTCGACATCCAGCCGCATGCCGATGCGCTCCTGCACACGTGGCCGGACACGCACGGCGCCAGCTCGCGCTGGGCCAAGCGCGAGTCCATCGCCGTGTTCTTCCGGGTGCTGGCGCAGCTGCTGCGCGTGCAGACGCAGCGCAACGCCGGCGCCGCCGAGGTGCTCGCGCTCAAGGTGATCCGCGAGAAGAACGCGAGCCTCGAGAAAGTGCTCTCGTGGAGCGACAAGCCGATCATCGAGTTCGAGGCGCTCGAGCTCATGACCGCGCTCGTAGGCGTCAACGGCGCCGTCGCGCGCGAGTTTGTGCGTCTGTTCAACTTCCAGAGCGCGCCGTTCGGCAAGCTCGCGACGCGCCGCATGAAGAAAGCGGATGCGCCGCCGGTCGCCAGCGACGTGCCTGAGGCTGCGGCGCAGCCTGCAGGCAAGCCTGCGTTCCAGATCCGCGAGGCGTACGTGCGCTTGGTGCTGGCGCTGACCGCGTGTCCGGACAAGAGCGTGCACCGCTTCGCGATGAAAGAAGGCGGCGTGACCGCGTCGCTGTTCAAGAGCATCGACGGCGACAGCGTCGAGATGCTCTCGCACCTCTTCGAGCGCCTCAAGGAGCTCGTGCTGCACAACAAGAGCGTGGACGACAAAACGAAGCTCGTGATCTTCAACGGCCACTGCGTGCACCAGGTGCTGCCGCTGCTGCAGTCGGAGGACACCAGCATCGCGCAGATGGGGCTCGAGGTGCTCAACGCGCTCTTCTTCGACGCCAGCGCGCTGTACGTCGTGCCGCAGAAGCACGCGCTACGGCTGTTCCTGTCCAAGGCCACGGCGACCGTCGCGACCGACAGCGACGAGCCGAGCCACACGTCCGAGCAGGCGTACGCCGTCAAGGTGATCCGCAACGCGATCGTGACGATCGGCGTGAACGAGTTCATCCGTAGCGTCCACGCACAGACACTCGTCACGTCCTTCATCACGACGTACCCAGGTCTCGCAGCCGAGTACCTGCAGGCGCTGTCGATCCAACTGGAGCCGAAGCCGGGCTACCGCTGGTTCTGTGTCGCGTCGCTCGTGCAGAAGCTGCTCGCGTGTCCGCTGGACGCGATCAAGGCGGGCTTTCCGAAGGAGAGCGGCGCTGACGTGCCTTCGTGGTGCTCGTCGTCGGCGCTGGCGTCGCGCCTCGTGCTGCCACTCAACTGTCGCAAGGAGCTCTCGCGCGGCATCCAGCACGCGAACAACCTGATCATCTACAGCACGCTCGGGGTCATGGAGGTCGCGCTGCGCCGCTACCAGTTCCTCGTCTCGCTCGCGAAAAGCGGCACTGTGGCGGCGATTTCCCCGGCGGAGTTGGAGAACGAGCTGCGCTTCCTGCTGCCGAGTCCGGAGGCGCTCGTGTCGCTGCTGCTCAAGCTCTGCGCGTCCGTGGACCAAGTCGCGCTCATCTACGTGCGCGCGCTCGTGGTTTTCCGTCTGTACCTCGAGTGCCTCCCGCAGGCGATGAGCGAGGTGAAGCTCGACTTCACCAAGATCCTCGCCTGGGGGTATCTGGAGAGCAACAGCAGCCAGTCGGCAGCTTCGAAGTCAGCGCTCGCGAGCCTGATCGTGAGCGAGATCCTGCGCTTCTTGCTGACCGTCGACGCGAACCGACTGCACGTGCTGTTGCCGAGCGGCGCGCAAAACAACCAGAACAGCAACGCGAATGCCTCGCGCTCCAAGCTGCTGCAACTGCTCCACCTGTACGTGCAGACGCCGAACGCCGCGATTCAGAAGCTGTCTGCGCAGGTGCTGCAGCGCACGCTGCTCGTCTCGACCGTGTTTGGCAACGACACGGGTCGCGCAGGCGAAGAGACTGCGATCTGGCTTGACAGTGTGCGCTCGGGTGGTGAGAAGTGCGCGCTGTTCATGGAGCAGCTGGTGCAGAGCGTGCTTGCGGACCCGTTCCGCTACTTGGAGACCTTCCGCTCTCGTGCTGCTGCTGGCAGTGCCTCTCGAGCGCTGTCGCTCAGTCCAGGAACGATCGCTCTCGTGACGTTTTTTAACCAGTCATCGCGAGCTGAACAGCGCGAGAGCTCACTCGCCGCGCTCCGCTCGGACGCGCAGGTGGTTGTGTTTGGCACGCGCGTGCTGCTCTCGCTGCTCAACAGCGCTGAATCTCCGCAGCAGCTTGTCTCGCTCGTCACCAGCAAGAGTGTCGAGGAGGATTCAGCTGCGACATCTGAAGACGACGGCGCTGCAGCGAAGAAGCGAAAGCGTGCCGACGCTGCAGTCGGTGACAGTGAGGCAACGGACGCCTACGAGCACCTTGTCCGGTTCTGCGAAGCGCTCTCTTCGCCTGCAAGTGTCCACCTGAAGAAGACGAGTTATCACAAGCAGCCGGCGCAGAAGAAGCTGAAAGAGTCCCGCGAAAGTGGACACTCGAAGAAATGGGTCCACGCCAAGTCGACACGTGCCTTTGTCGCGCAGCTGCTGGCGCTCACGCCAAGTGCATTCGTCAAATCGTGGGAGCAGATCGTGGCCAACAGCGTCGAGGTCGCCGGTTCGTTCGAGGTTGTCTTCAACTACCTGGGCTCGTGGGTCGGAGGCAACCTGATCGACATCTTCCAGACTCCTGCGACGAAGAAGAACCCAACTGGCGAGCGGTTCAAGAGTGAGCTGCCGCTGCACATTGTGCTCCAGAGCGTGCTCTTCGCCGGCAGCGCAGACGGATCTAGTGACACTGCTGCTGCTATTGCAACGCTCGCTGCGCTTGTCGAACAGCGTATCAGCATTGGTGCGCTGCGCATCACGGAAGCTGTGCGACTCTGCGAACAGCTGCTCTTTGCGCTGAACCATCGCACGTCCCAGGCGTCAGCCGACGAAGGCAGCGAGGAGAACGATCTGTGCAACCTGTTGCTCCACGTGCTGAGCTTCGTGATCGTGTCTGCGAAGAGCGTCGAGTCGGCGCTCGTGAACTTCCAGATCGCGCGCATCCTGCGCAAACTGAACGGCGCTGCCAACGACGCCACTCGCAACAGCAATGGCGACGTGTCGCTCGGAAGAAAGCTGTCGGCGCTCGAAATCTCGAGTCTCCGCCTGTTCTACAGCGGTAACACGTCGTTCTCAGGCTCGTCGTTCGCATCGATGCTCGAGCGTGCAGGCATCCCGTCGATCGTGCTGCTGTCGTCGCTGCTGCCAGCTGATCTGCGTATCCGCTTGCTGCACAAGTTCCTGGACTCGACTGCTGCCTCGCCAGCATCCGCCGAGCCGCTGTCGTCTGTCCAAAGCGTGCTGCTGCAGCACTTGCTCAAGTCTCTCGAGGACGAGCAGTCGGCGACGTACGCGTCGTTCTCGGACTACAAGAAGAGCAAACTGCTGGCGCGGAAGCTCTGGGAGCTCTTGGAGCGCACGGCATCCGGCAAGAGCAGCAAGAGCGCCAACGAGCGTGGCTCGTCGTTCTACTCGTCAAGCTTTTCTGTCCTGAGCAAGCTTGGCGGTGTCCAGGCAGACGTCGCGCACAAGGCGATTGAGGGCACACTGGTACCGATCATCGTGAGCGCGGCTTCGAGCACCAGCAAGATCGATGGCAACAGCGTATCGCTGACCGAAATGCTGCGTCGCATCATGCTGTCGGTCCGCAGCGACAGCTCTGCGAATACAGCTGCGATCTCGAGTGACTTGGAGTCGGCACTTGTCGCCAAGCTCAAGAGCCTCGACGGCAAGAGCAAGAGCAGCAAGGCGACGTCATTTGCGCTACTCAGCGCTGCCTACAACGCCTTCACGCGCATCGAGTCGCCCAAGCTGCTCGCGTACGCCAGCTCGCTGGTGGGCGACTGCTTTAGCAGCCTGATGCAGGATGAACAGCAAACGAGCGACATCCAGTCACTCCGACTGTCGTTCTTGCGCCACGCGCTGCTCGACAGCGACGGCAGCTCTATGAACAACCTCACTCAAGTGGTGTCCGAGACATTCAAAGCGCTTGCGAAGCAGCACCCCGACGGGAAGCTCCTGTCGCCGACGCAGCAAACAGCGCTGCTGCTCGCGATGCGCTCCGCCAGCGCGCTCAGTGCGCAGAACAGCAAGTCGCAGGAGACTTTCGTGGTCTTCCTCGTCAAGTGCGGACTTCAGGCGCTGAAGAAGCTGTCGAAGCAGAGCTCGTCGAGTCCAGCAGCCGCCTCGCACGAAGCTGAGAAGCTCTTCGCTGTCATCTCGACTATTGTCGACGGCGTCCTCGGCGGTGGTATCTCCTCGACGACGCTGCGCGCGATCCTCAAGACCCTCGGCCCGCAGTTTGCAAGAGCACAGGACTACAACTACAGCACCGCGGCGTCGTTCCTGGGCTTTGTGAAGATGTCGGCAGTCTTCCTCAAGCTCGCGACCATAGACGAAGGTGCGCGCGAGGCGACGCAGTACGACTTTAGCGACCACTTGCTCGCGATCACGGAGCACTCGCTGTTCGTCCGGTGCCTCGAGGACAGCGAGCAGCAGGAGGCACAGCTGACGCTCATCCGCGCGGTGTACTGGCTCGTCCAGGTGAGCAGCGTGTATGACCGTAGGCTCTTCAAGGTGCTGCTGAGCGTCTACGCGATGTCGCTCAGCGCCTTCGATCGCGTTCTGCGCATCCTGTTCGAGAAGTTTGACGAGAACGCCGGCATCTCGCTCTCGCAGTTTGGGTTCCGCTTCGGCTCGTCCTCGACGACGATCTTGTCTGCGGCAGAAGACGCAGTCGAGCCTGGCCAGTCGCGCGCTGATCTCGTGGACGACTCGGTCTGGCTCATCAGTGGCGGACTGGAGCAGACGCGCATCCGAGCGACTGTCGAGCACTTCCCGCTCGACCGCGAGGTGGCGACGACGAGCGACCTCGCGCTGCTCGCCTTCGATTCGAATCCTGCAGCTGAAGATGCGGAAGAACGCGCGGAAACTGACGCGAAGAAGCGCGCGGATCGCTTGCTCGCGTACGACCCGGCATTCTTGCTGCCGATGCTCTCGCACTTCATCTCGTCCTCGGATCTCCCGGACGCCGCGGTCGTGCAGCAGGGGCTGCTGGGCATCGCCGTGCGCGCGACGTCGTCGAACGCGGACTGTATCCGCACGTACGCGTACGGCATTGTCGCGCACATGCACGAGTCGCTGACGTCCGAGTCGTCGGACTTCAAAGCCGGTCGCCAGATCCACTTGATGCTCGAGAGCTTCCGGAACTCGATCCAGGAGCCGCTCGAGGCCGTCTCGTCGGTCATCACGGTGTTCATGAACGACGCGATCTCGATCCTCTGTCGCCCCGTGCACGCGATGTACCCGCATCTGAACCACTTCCTGCTCGCGCGTCCGGCGATCGACGTGAACGACGTGCCGATGTTCTACTCTCTCTTCAACAGCCGCGCGCCGCTCACGTACAAGCAGGAGCGCTCGTGGTTTCTGCACACGCTGCGTCGCGGGGTGTGCGAAGACGTGGATGTGCTGCTGCTCGTGCGGCGCCACGTGCTGCCGATCCTCATGAGCTTCTTCAGTTCGGAGCTCGCGGACGAGCACACCCAGGGGCTGATCAGCCAGATCCTGAACGCATGCTTGAAGACCGAGGGCGGCGCGTCGTACCTGATCTCTAAGGCGGCGTTCTTCGAGTGGCTCGGCGCGCTGCTGCTCAAGCAGCAAGCTCCAGTTGACAAAAAGGCGCTGCTGCTGCTTATGGAGCTCTTCGAGAGCGCGTTGATGGTAAGAAATGTGTGTGTGCTGAAATGTCTGATATATGCAAGCGCCAGACACTGAGTGTGTATTGTTGCTCTTCTCTAGGCGAGCGAAGGACTGGGTGACGAGCTCGACAGTGCGCAGCAGCGAGCGCTGGCTCTGCAGACCGTGAACTCGTTCGCGACGCTGTGCTCGAGCGTCCATGCGACTCGCGCCAACCCCGTGCTGAGCGCGAAGCTGGCGCACATCTCGGAGCACGTCGTGCGATTCGCGCAATCCGCCTGCTCGCTCGCGACGATCCGACACGTCGTTGACGCGGTGTCCATGTCTGTGAGCGCTGGTGAGAGGAGTGGCAGCGAGGATGACCAGTCGAGTGACGAGACGTCGCTCAAGTCGCGCGATGCGAAGGCAAGCTCGGTGCTGAGCTGCATGGAGGTGATCGTGAGCGAGAAGCTGCTGCAGCACCCAGATCTCCACAAGCGCAGCTTTGGCGAATGGGCTGGCATTTTGAGCCGGATTGCTGATGTGCTGGCCGCGCTGATCGCGAGCAGCGAGACGTCGAGCGCTGCTGCGGTCGCCTCGCCAGTGTCCAACGTCGAGCAGCGCCAGCGCGCGAAGGCTGCGCTGCAGAGTCTGAAGACCGTGCTGGACCAAGTGCCGTCGCTGAAGCAGCAAGTGTTGGCGAAGGCGTCGCTCACGAAGATCGCGTACGCGGCGCTGCTGTAGGATGTGAGAGTTGTGCGGTAAGGTTGTCCATCGAAAGTGGTCAATGCGTGCGTCCTTCGCGGAAGGACGCTTCAATCGATCCAATAGAATTGCATGCAGAAACAGATGGTGTCATTGACTTGTGAGCCTGGCTCTTGCGCGGCAGCTTTACCGAGTGTCGCTCGCTTGGTACTCACGCGCTGCCTGGTTCTGCACGAAGCTTGGGAACGTCCGCCGGCGCATTTTGTCGAGCTCCATGCGCAGAAACTCGATCTCCTCGGTCTGCGACTTCGCCAGATCCACAAGCTTGCGGCGCACGATGATCGCCTTGAGCTGCGGACTCTCGGCAGCCTCGCCGCCAGACGAGGGCATCGCGTTGCGCAGCGCCGCGCTCTTGCGGCTCGAGAGGATGTCTTCGCGGATCTGCACCTGCATCTGCAGCTGCTGCGCCTGCTGCTCGAAGCCCTGGTTCTCGCGCACGCGCTCGCGCCACTGCTTCTGGAGCTTGGCCATCGTCTGGTCGAGCTTGATGAGGTTCGTCTGGTGGTTCTTACCCAGGTGGCCCATCTTGGCCTCGAGCAGCGCCACCTCGCGCTTCTGCTTCTCGGACGTGTCGCCCGTGTGGAAGAGCTCCTGCAGATCCTTGGTCACACGCAGCAGCTGGATGTCCGTGTACCGCTCCTCCATGTCCTTCGTCTGCATCTGGAGCAGCGTGTGCTCCCACTCCATCACGTTGATGTTCTTGCGGAAGTTCTTGATCTTGCTCAGGATACCCACCTGGTCCTTGCCGTGGAGCTGGATCACGTCGTTCAGCGACTCGACGCTCGACCGTGCAACGAGGAGAGCGTCGGCCGGCGCCGCGTACCGGAGCAGGTCGTCCGAGTCGATGCTGCTGCTGCTCGACTCGTCCTGACCCTGCTTGATGTGGATGAGCAGCGGCGAGTTCTCCGCAAGCGCCTCGAGCTGCTTCGTCGTGGCTTCGTACACCGACGCTTGCTCCTGCAGAGCATACTGGAGCTCTGTGAGCTTGGAGCGGAGCTCTTCGGCGACGCTCTTCGCCAGAGCGTACTGCTCCGCCTTCTCCTTCGCAGCGTGCTCCGCGAGGATCTTCTTCGTTCGCAGCGCGTTCAGCGCGCGCCACACGCGGTCTTCAATGAGAATGCCGTCGGGACGGTCGACGTCGTAGTCCAGCGGCACGACATGGCGCTGACTCGCGCTGACACCGCCAGAGCCCAGGCGCTTGAGCTGCGGCTGCGGCTGGTAGTCCAGGTACTGGAACGGGTCCAAGTTCGAGTCGCCCTCCACGCCGTCGCTGCTGGAATGCTGCAGGCTCTGCAGCAGCGTCACAGGCGAGAGACTTCGCGACGATGGGTCGGATGCCAATCCTTCAGCGAGCAGGCGCTGCTTGGCAGACCCGCCGATCGCATTGAGTGATGCGCTGCTCGAGCCCATGCCCAGGTGCTGTGAGCTCTTGCCGCGCTTCGCTGCGCCGCCTTTCTTCGCCATGGCGTCGCCGCCGTCACGCACCAGGTCGTCGCCTTTGCGCTTCTTGTAGAGCTCCACGAGGTGCTTGACAAGGTCGTGCTCGAGAGGCACCGCTCCAGCCCCGGTTCCAGCGGCAGCATTGCTCCCTCCCGTGAGCTCCTCCAAGTCTCTCAGGAAGTTCTTCTCGCAGCTCTTGTCCTCATCCACCGCACGATGCCACTCGTCCTTCGAGGCTTCGAGTTGCACCGCAAAGATCTCGTTCTCGCGCTCGCTCTTCTTGATCTCGCTCTGGAGCTCCTGGATTGCGATCTCCACTTGCTGTCGTCCCAGCAGCAGCTGTTCGTGGTCCATGAGATCCTCAGCGAGGCGCAGCTCGTACAGATGCTGCACAAGCACGCTGCGCCGCATAGCCAAGTAGCTCTCCTGTAAAGCACGCAGCTTGTCGTCGAATACCTTGCAGACGTCGCCTATCTCGCCCCGGATCTTCTTGAGCTCCAGGTCGAGACTCTTCTTGTACTTCTCCTTCTCTTCGAGGAACTTCTGCTGCGCGGTCTCAAACTGCGCCACGAGCTTCTTCTGCTCGGCCGTCATCTCGTCCGCGGGCGTGTCGATCATCCACTGCTCCTTCACGAACGACTGCGTCGCGAGGTTCTCCTTCTTCACCTCGAGCGTGCCGTCCATCATGTCGGTGAGCGCGCGTCCGGCGACGTCGTCCTTCTGGCGCTGCTTCTCGAGCTCGAGCTTCTCCTGCGCCTCCTTCTTGCGCTTGCGGCGCATCTCCTCGGTTTCGTACATCTTCTGCGTCATCTCCTCAGGCTTCACCTCGAGGATCGACGCCGCGATTTCGTCCGCGGCCAGCTGAGGGCGGTAGAGCTCCTGCGCAGCGGTGGCAGCGCTCGTGCCGCCGAGTTCGGCGCAGATCTCGAGGATGCGCGCGTTCTTGGCCTCGATCTCCTCGATCTTGCTTTCCTTCAGGTGCACGAGTGCGTTGAACTCGTCGTTGAACTCGACCACGAGCAGCCGCACGAACGCCTTTAGCAGGTGGATCTGGACGCGCTGCTGCTTGCGCGTGCGGATCGCCGCCGGGTGGTACACGAGGTGGTACGTCTGCAGCTCGCTGTAGCTGCTAGAGCCGCTGAGGCTCTTGGGTTTCTCGGCGAGCCACTTGTTGAGCGATGGGTGGTGGATCCCGGCGTCGATGAGCCACTGCAGGTTGGTGCTCGGCGCCAGCACCTGGTTGAACCGCGAGAGCGCAGTCTCTACCAGAGCTCCCGGCACTGCCTCCGCGGCTTCTTGCTGCTGGTGGGCAAACTCGATTGTGCGCATGAGCTCGATCTTCTTGGCCGTGAGCTGCTCCTGCTTGCTCTGCCGGCGCATGGGGAAGTTGTACACGAAGAATCCGTTCTGCTGCTGCTGTAAGCCCGACGAGCCCGAAGGAGCCACAGGCGAGAGCCCACGCAGCCGCACGCCCTGCACTGTGGCCGAGTCCCAGAACTCCTGCTTCATGCGCTCGCGCACGATGTTCATCTTGGCCAAGTCCTTGAGGATCCCTTCGCGCACGCGCTCGGCGCGCTCGCGGTTCTTCTTGAGCAGCTGGTCGCGCCAGTCGACGTTGACGACAAACTCGTCGCGCGCGAGCCGCTCGCTCTCGGGGAGCTTCTCGTTCTCCGCGAGCAGCAGCTTGAGCTTGAGCTCCAGGTCGTTGAGCTGCGCGCGCGTTTGGTCCTTGAGCCGGTCGAAGCGGTTGCGCGCGTTGAATTCGTCGCTCTCGCGCAGCACCTGGAGGAACGGCTTGAGCTCAAGCTCCTGCGCCGGCTTGAACGTGTCGTCGTACTTGGCGAACGTCGTGATGCTGATGTACAGAGTGTTCATGTTGAGCTCGCCGCTGGGAGCTGATCCCAGCGCTTTCGCGTCCGGCGGGATGCGCACGTCCAACAGAAACACGCAGCCGTCGCTGCCCGTGGACACCAGGTACACGTCGTCCTCGACGGTGAGGAACAGCAGCGACGTCACGGATCCCGAGTGCACGACGATGGTTTTCTTCTTGGCCACCTGCACGTCCTCGAGTTGCCACTCTTTGCCTGTCACGCGGGCTCCTGATGATGATGACGATGATGCTGGCGTCGGTGGAGCCTCGGCACCACCGGAGCTGCCGGCTGCAGCGCCGAACGAGACGAGCCAGATCGTGATCGCCCCGTTCATACCGGCTGTCGCGACAAGCTCGCTACCGTCTGCCAGCAGCCGCGGATACAGCGCCATGGTCGAGATGCCGTTCTCGTGCGCGTCCTGCGCGAGCACTTTCGACAGGATGCTGATCTTCTCGGTCGGGTCGAGCACCATCTCCATGTACTTCATCACGTGGAGGCTGTTGTTCGTCGGCGCGATCGCGAGCATCATGCTCATCGGCGCGTTGCTCAGGAAGCGCAGACCCGTGCACTTTGGTAGCATGTCTTCACCGAACGCGACGACCTTGGTTTTGAGCTGCAGCGGCGCTGAGGTGTCCAGGCTGTCCCCGCCACCGCCGCCGAGGCTGCTGCCACCGGTTTGCTGGTATCGTGCGACGTAGAACAGCCCGCGCGAACTGAAGCACGTGACGATGAGCGCGCTCGTATTATGCGCCGGCAGGCTCCACTTGACGTCCACGACGTGCTCGTTGGGCTCGAGGAGCGTGAAGTACGCGATAATCGCGAAGTGCTTCTCGTGATCCATGGACAGCAGAAAGACGACGTTGCTGCGCGTCGAGGCTGCGAGAAGCACGGTTTGCGTCGGGTGCATCTCAAGCACATCGAGTGGCGCGCCGTCGGCCACGAGCTGCAGCGAGTGCAGCGGAAGCAGCTCCACGGCGCCGTTGCCGCCGACGATCTTGGACGCGCAGAGCGCGCGCAAGCGACCCACCTGGTCACCGATAAGGAGCACCGGGTCCGCTGGGCTGGATGCCAGCGCAGTGATGATCACGAGCGGTGCCGCACTGACGAGCCCTCCAGGCGGCGGCAGAGTCTCTCCAGACTGCGAGCTTGCGCTCTGGCTCAGTGAACCAGTCGACTGACCTCCGCCAGTCGCCCCTGTGCCCGTGAAGCTGCTTTCGGAGGACAGATGGACGGCGGGCGATTGGGTGAACAGCAGGGAGACATTGACCTCCACCACGAGACGACACTTACTGATGCTCCAGAGATACAGCTTGCCGCTGACTCCGCCGCTCGCGATCACTGCGTCGTTGAGGAACGTGCCGCCTGCGGGTGTCAGTGCAGAGCTCGCGAGCACAGCACCGACGGGGAAGCTGCCGCAGGGCGCGATGAGGTGCGAGTCGCTGTTGTTGCTGCTGCTGACGCCGGCGTTGGGACTTGTGGCCATCGCGTCGTCCTCCTCTTCGTCCTCCACGAGCACGCTGCTCTTGAGTTCGTAGATGGTGCCGTCGCGCGTGCCGATGTAGATCTTCGAGTGGTTGGGCGATGGCGCCATGCACGCGATGAGGCTCGTTTCGCCAGCAATGCTGGACGGTCCAGCAAGCGGCGCGGCGCCGTTGCTCAGCCCAGACCCCATCGATAAACCACCACCGGTGCTTGGCAGCGAGGCGCTCTGCATCACCTCCCAGGTTTTCTCGTTGAGCCAGAGCACCCGTCCGTCGGCGTAGGACACGACCACCGACTCGGCGGTGCACACGATCGCTGCGACGCAGCAGCGGCTCGGCAGGATCGCGCTGTCGATGATCTGCACGATGCTGGCGCTCGCAGCGTCGACGAGCACGAGCTCGCCGGCTCTGTTCGCGGCCAGGAGCTTCTCGTGTGTCACCCACGCGTGGCAGACCCACTGCCCGCGCTTCTCTTCGAGATCAAAGAGCTCCGCGTTGCTCGGGTCTGCGTCGCCATGCGAGCTGTCGCCAGCCCCCACGCGACCAAATGGCGAGGCTGCGGCTGTACTGCAACTGCCCAAGTGCACGCTCAGCTGCCGCAAGAGACTGGAGCTTTTGCCGTGGTAGATCTTCCAGATCTGCATGCCGTCGTCGCCCCCAATAACGAAAGTGTCGGCATTTGCTGGATCGAACGACACGAACGCGGCGTCTATCGTCACGACACCGTTCGCGCAGCCTTTCACGGGCTCGAGCTGCTCGACGTCCCAGACGCAGAGTCGCTGGCGCTTGGCAGAGAGCTTGGACATCGCAGACATCGACCCGTCTCCGCTGTCTGCAGCGTTGTTGTTGCTGCTGCTGGCTGCCGCCACGAGCTTGGGCTTCTGGGTGCTACTGGGTCCACTCGCAGAGCTACTAATGGTGCTCTCGTCGCTCTCGCCCGCGTCCATGGACCGCAGACTCACGAGGCGGCGACCGCAGCGTGAGAACGCGAGCTTGGCGTACTCGAAGCGCGCGCCGTGCTGCAGCTTGCCGCGCAGCTTCTTGTCCGGATACGAGTAGAGCAGGATGTCAGGGCTCGGCTCGCGCGCCGTGACGGCGACCGTGGCCGTGCGCCAGTTGCAGTCGAACGCCACGAGCTGCCGCGGCTTGGCACGCAGCAAGAAGTGCTGCGAGTTGGACACCGTGGACGTGAACGCGAGCGCGTTACCGCTCACGAACACGAGCGTGTGCTCATCCGCGAGCTGCAGCTGCCGCCCGCTGTACGCGAACGCGTGGCGCGCCGTCACGTCAATCGGCATCGCTCCGCCCTGTTCGCTGCTCTCGTGGCGCTGCTGCTGCTGTCGAGAGAATGGCGAGTCGCGCGTGGTGGTGGTGGTCGTGGCGGCGTGAAAGGACGCGTCCCCTCTCGCGCACATCTTGTCACACGTCGCAGCTTTTGGGCTCTGAAGTGGCTACAGTTATGCTTTTCAAAGGGCTTTTCTTCCACCCCGATCGCCACGGCATCCTGTATCCTCCTCGCAACAAGCGTGTGAGGACGACGCCAGCTTCTGCTGTCGCCTCCGAGTGTCGATCCGTCCTCTCAGACGCACGAGAGAAGAAGAGGCAGGAGAACGGAGGGAGTGGCTTTCAAAAACGTCGGGTGGTTTATTGTATGGGGAGTACAGGAACGCAAGATGAAAAACTACGACAGACCACATGCACGCACCAAAAAAGAAGAGACTCCGAGACTCGGAGCGAGCGATGTGAGGCGAGGCGAGGCGGCGAGAGGGACGGCGGCCGAGACAGTTAAATAGGACCACATCCCAGCCACACACCCCTTGGTCTCGACTCCGTCCTGGCTGTCCGAGTCCCTCCAACGCAGCGTACACAAATGACGCTCGCGCTGGCTGCTTGCTCGTTTGCTCGTCTGCAGCTGCTGTCCGAGGAGACTTATTCGCTGTCGGTCGTCTCTTCCTCCTCCTCGTCGTACTCGTTCTCCTCCTCTTCCGAGTCGCTCAGCTCCTTGTACTCGCTGTACGACTGCGTGGGGTCGTTGCTCTTGTTGGCGGTCGCCGTCGCCGCCGCTCCCTTGTTCTTGATCATGCACGTCACCTTCTTGGCAGGTGCGGTCGTCGCTGGCGCGGTGGTGGTGGTGGCTGCGACCGGAGCCGTCGTGGCTGGAGCAGTGGTGACTGGAGCAGTGGTAGCTGGAGCAGTGGTGACTGGAGCAGTGGTGACAGGAGCAGTGGTAGCAGGAGTAGTGGTAGCAGGAGTAGTCGTGGCTTCCGTGACTGGCGCGACGGACACTGGCGCGGTGGTTGGCGCAGCCGTCGTCGCGACTGGCGCTGCGGTCGGCGCAGCCGTCGTGGCAGCCGGTGCTGCGGTTGGCGCGACCGTGGCCACGACTGGGGTCACCACCGTTGCCGTGGCGTTGCCACTGCCGGACTCGCTCGTGGCAGTCTTGGTGCCGTTCGTGGCCGAGCCGCCGCCGATCTTCTCGTTGATCCAGTCCAGGACGTACGTCACGCGCACGTAGACGCCGGGGGCTTCACCGCAGGCACCACCCCAGCTCACGAGCCCGATGAGCTTGTTGTTGGAGACGAGCGGACCGCCCGAGTCGCCCTGGCACGAGTCCTTGCCGCCGCCCTCGCCCGCACACAGCATGCCCTCCGTGATGCGGTTGTTGTACGACTTGTTGCACTCGGCGTTCGTGGCGATGCGCACGTTGACTTCCTGCAGCGTCGACGCGGCCACGCCGGTCTCGGTCATGCCCCAGCCGCGCACGACAGCCATGGTCTTCTCCTTGTTGTCCGATCCGTCAGGGCTCGCGAGCGGCACGGGCTTGACGGTCGACGGCGCCGAGAGCTTGAGCACCGCGACGTCGTACAGGTGGTCGGCCTTGTTGTACTGCGGGTGCACGTACGCCTCAGCCACGGCGATGCGCTCGCCCTCCTTCGTGCCCGTCGAGTACTTGGAGCCGAGGGACGCGTACATCGTCGTCGTGGTCTTCACGCAGTGGGCCGCCGTGACCACGTACTGCGGCGCGATGAGCGAGCCACCGCAGTACGTCGCGCCGTCTGCCGTCTTGCGTAGACTCACGATGTACGGGTAGAGCGACGCGTCGGCCTCGGTGCCGCCGTAGATGCGCTGCTCGTCGTTGGCCGAGTCGTCGCTGTTGGACGTGGCGCTCGCCGACCTATCGAGCTCGTCCGTGAAGTCCCACGCGCGCACGGAGGCGGCCGCGAGCGCCATGCCGAAGAGGATCGCGTTCACCTTCATCTTGCTGGTGCTGTGCTGTGCTGTGAAGAGAGATATGGAGCTGCTCGTGCGGCAGGTAGAGTGGAGCGCGGCGAGGCTTCTACAGAGGGAGAGAGAATTCGGGACTGACCGCGACGGGAATGGCCGGCGCCGTGCTGCGAGCGACTGGCAACGCACGCGCGAGCCAGATGGTTACGCGGCGCGTTCCGGTTTCCCCCCAGCGCTTGTGATCACAATGAACAACAGCAGCGAACCGGATCGAAAAGTATAACTTATGTCAGCGACCAAGATATCAAATATACATCCTCTCGTGGACTGTGGTGCGTTTCGGAGGGGATGGAAAGCGGACGAAAAGCGCAGAAATGGGCGTCCAATCCGGCGCTGCCTCCTGATATGCCACTTATGAAGGGAGTCGGACAAGCACAGAGGTCTATATAAGATGATCTGCTGGCTCCTTTTCGGTTCGAGCTATTTTCCGCCAGCTGGGTTGTGGGAAATGGCGGCGGCCATTTCGCGAGCGCGTAGAGTCGGTGGCAAGCCCTCCGCCGCACACCACACAGTCCGCGTGTGCGCCGCGAAGCCTCGTCCAACGTGTTGCGAACGGCATGATGGACACCGCCGGCTCGCCAGACAGCCAACCCCAGCACTTTCCTACTCAAGAAACCCTGGCGAGAGTCCTCCGCGCGTTCCACGCAAACCCACGACAGTCCATGCGGTGTGATTGATGCCTTGACGCTCGCAAGAGAGCCAACCCGAGCCGAAACCCAGTCAACCAGCCAGCTGGCTCTTGTGTCCACCGCATCGGATCGCAAATGCTGCTGGAGGAAAAGAGACACTCTTTGGGGACGCCCAACTCTCTCTCTCTCTCTCTCGCTTGTGAAGGTGGCGGCGGCGACCAAATCGCCAAAGCGGATCTCGCGAGCCAGCGTCTGCGTCGAAAGTCGTCCACACGGGACCAACCGTCCTGGTTCTGCGGAAGGTTGCGGACGACAAGCTGCCCAGGTCCTTTCGCCCGTGAGTAACCTCGACTTGGAAAAGCCCCGCTCGTTGTCGCGGCTGGACGTTCAACGCGCCGCGCTCGTTCGCTCGCAGCCCACCGTGGCCGCTGCTGCTCAACCGCACATCAGCTTCAATGTATCCGAGGCTCCGATCATTTCCCTCCGCAGACTCCCCAGCAGCCCTCGGGTGTGTGGATGTCCAACAAAAGGAGCGCGACCTCGTCTCAGCATCTCAACATCTCATCAGCGAAATGGAGCTCAGCAGTAGCGACAAAACTCTCGGGCAAAACACGGCTCGGACTGGATCACTGCCAACTAGCGCCACGGCAAAGACGCAGCAAGCAGCTTCGCGGTCACCGCCATCGGCTTCTCCACGCAAAAAGCTGTAAGCGCCGTTCAGAGCGCCATTCTTCGGCTGCTGAGTATTCCAGCCAACGACTCGCTTCGCTTAACTCCGAATCGCAGCAAACCGGCAATGAGGGATACCGGAAGTACCAGCAAGCACACCGGTGCCAGAGTCGATTAACCGGTATGAGATCAGTACCAATGCTGCTCGTCTGTCGAACCTTCGATGACAACCGAAAAGCACGCATCTGCTGCTCGCCACTCGACCATGCTGCGTCAATCGCTCCGCGCCGTGCGCGCGCTGCACGCGCACCGCACTCGCGCTGCGACCTCCGCGCTCTTCGTGCGCTCTCTGGCGACCGCAATCGCGAACCCGCTGCTGGACTGCGTGCGCGAGCGCCAGCTGCCGCCGTTCGAGCGTCTCCAGATCGCGGACATTGAGCCTGCCGTGCAAGCCGCCGCGAGCGAGTACACGCGCGAGCTGCACGCGCTGGAGCAGAGTCTGGCGCAGAACCGCGCGGATTTGCGATGGCGTGACGTGGTGGACCCGCTGGAGGTGCAGAGTGACCCGCTCGGACGGCTCTGGGGCGTCGTCGGCCACCTCATGAGCGTGCGCAACTCGGAGGAGCTGCGCGCAGTGCACGACCAGCTGCAGCAGCTGGTGATCCAGACGTTCACCGAGGCGTCTCAGAGCAAAGTGCTCTACGATGCGTACCAGGCTGTGCGCGAGAGCAGCGAGTGGGGGTCGCTTTCACTGGCTCAGCAGGTGGGGCTTGCCTTGTTTGTGTTCCGTGTGTTGTGTTATTTGGCGACTGCGAGTTCTCATTAGATGTGACGCAATGCGTGTGCTCATTCGTGCATTCCTGCAGCGAACCATCGAGCTGAGCCTCCGCAGTGCGTCGCTGAGCGGCGTGGGCCTCGAGGGCGAGGAGAAGGAACGCTTCAACAAGCTCAAGCTGCGCGCCGCCGAGCTGGTACGTCTCAGCAATGCAATTTGTGACTTTGTGCATGATTGGAGTCTGCCGTGTGCTGATTCGAATCGTTCGTGCTGGACATGGCGAGCAGAGCACCAAGTTCTCGTCCAACCTGCTGGACGCGACCAAGGCGTTCTCGATCGTCGTGACGGACAAATCGGAGCTCGGCGGGCTTCCAGACTCGCTGCTGCAGCTTTTCTCTCAGGTACGTCGTCCGTCTACACGTCCATACCATACGCACACCATTCCATCCATGCTTAGCAACGCTGCTCTTGTGCTGTGCTTCGCTTCGTTCGTTCTGCAGAGCGCTCGTGAAGAAGGACACGAGAGATCGACGGCTGAGACTGGACCGTGGCGCATCACTCTTGACCCGCCGTCGTACATCCAGTTCATGAAGTATGCGGCGAACCGGTCGCTGCGCGAGCAACTGTACCGCGCGTCGTCGAGTCGCGCGAGTGCTGCTCCCTACGACAACGAGGAGATCATCAAGGAGATCCTCTCGATCCGCAAGGAGATGTCGGCGCTGCTGGGCTTTGAGACGTATGCGCAGGTGAGCATCTCCAAGAAGATGGCGCCGAGCGTGGAGGAGGTGGAGAAGATGCACGACGACCTGCGCGAAAAGTGCTTTGCGATCGCCCAGAAGGAGATCGAAACGCTCGCAGAGTACGCGGAGAAGCACGGGCAGCCTGGTGCGCTCGCGCCGTGGGATCTCTCGTACTGGTACGGTGGAGTAGTGAGCATGGTAGCTGGGATTGTGTTATTGCTGTTGGTGGTGGTGTTGGGAATTGCTAACCCGTTTGCTGTCGTGAAACCCGATTCCCAGGTCCGAGAAGCTCAAGGCGGAGAAGTACCTCTTCTCAGACGAAGCGATCAAGCCGTACTTCCCGCTGGAGAAGGTGCTCGACGGCCTGTTCACGCTGACGTCTCGCCTCTTTGGGGTGACGATCGAAGCCGCGGACGGGCAGCAGGAGGTCTGGAACAAGGACGTGCGCTTCTTCAACGTGCGCAACGAGGCGAACGACGTGATCGCAAGCTTCTACCTGGACCCATTCTCGCGTCCGAAGGAGAAGAACGGTGGGGCGTGGATGAACGTCTGCGTCGATCGCAGCCGGTTGCTGGGACGGCCCGAGGCGAGCGGCGTGCGCAACCCAGTCGCGTATCTGATCTGCAACCAGTCGCCGCCGGTGGGGGACAAGCCGAGTCTGATGACGTTCCGCGAGGTCGAGACGCTCTTCCACGAGTTCGGCCACGGACTGCAGCACATGCTCACGAAGGTCGAGCACGGCGCGGTCGCCGGCATCAACGGCATCGAGTGGGACGCCGTGGAGATCCCGTCGCAGATGATGGAGAACTTTTGCTACGACCCCGAGACGATCAACGCGATCAGCGGACACTACCAGACCGGCGAGCCGCTGCCAGTCGAGCTCTTCGAGAAGATCAAGGCGGCGCGCAACTACATGGTGGCAACCGTGATGCTGCGCCAGTTGGCGTTCGGCGCGCTCGACATGTACCTGCACGAGCACTACAAGGGCGACGAGCCGATCTTTGACGTCCAGAAGCGCATTCTGGCCAAGTGAGTGTGGCGAGCTTTGAGCAGCTGGATGGAGTTCGTGCTGAGGGCTGGCTCACTGACGCATTCTCTATTGCTGCTGTTGCTGTAGATACTCGGTGCTGGAACCGCTCGACGAAGACCGGTTCCTCTGCTCGTTCAGCCACATCTTTGCCGGAGGTTACGCGGCAGGGTACTACAGGTGCGTAACCTGAACGACTGGTCCGCAGGCGAACGCGTATCCTACCACTGCTGACTCACTCTGTCTCGCGTGCTCTCCCAACCACCCATTTCCCTTTCCTTGTGTTTCTGTGAGAGCAGCTACAAGTGGGCGGAGATCCTCTCGTGCGATGCGTACGGCGCGTTCGAGGAGGCGACGGACGCCGCGGCGCTGGCGCGTGTGGGCCGCAGGTTCCGCGACACGATCCTCGCGCGCGGCGGCGGGCAGCACCCGCTCGAGGTGTTCGAGGACTTCCGCGGCCGCAAGCCGTCCGTGACGCCGCTGCTGACCCAGTACGGCTTGGTGCCCAGGAGCGCGTGAAGCACATTTCGCGAGCGCATCAACTGAACGAAGGCAACCGTTTGCTTCCACAATTGCAGGAATATCGGAGTGTTGATACGTACTGTAAATTTGTTTTAGTTTTCGCGGGCTGTGATTGGCTGGCGATCGGGTGTGGAGCTCTTTTTTGCAACTTCAACCTGAGCGATGGACCACAGCAAGCCTGGCTAAAGTGGTCGCAAGCCGCTGATGACATTGTGACGAGCCATCGCAGAGTATTGAGATTGCAGGATTTCGCCAGCTCGAATGGTGCGAGCAAAACATCTGCACTCGGATTCGCTCTGACAGCTGCATCCTCGCTATCATGCTTTCAAGCCGTGGACGGACTCTGCACGAGCGTCGCCGCCGCATTACAGCGCTAGTTGTTCTTCTTCGAGACACCGGGCGAAAAAGCGTAGAGCTGGATGCTGGCGCGTCGTTGATAGTCGACGAATGCTGAGCGTCAAAGTATCAAGGACGGCAGGACTGGTTTTGATAGGTATGTTTGCACCTGCAGTTTGTATGCTAGCTCCTTGCCTGTTCATGCTGCGCGAAAGGGTTTGAACAACTTCAAGTCTCACTTTGTACGCGAGCTTCTACACACAGTGCGGATGTACAGTGGGGTAGATCAGATTCTGATGGCAGAATGCGCATATGCACGGTGTGCAGTCTGCGCCGCTCTCGCTCACGTTGAAGTGGGCGACCAGCCGCCTCCCTCGCCATAAAGTCTCAGAGGTTCGGTTAAAGCAAACAGCGGAGCGCTGAATGTGCGGACGTCCACGACACCACCGTTTGGCTCTGCTTGTGTGCGCGCTCGCCTGCGACGAACGGCGACTCCGCGCTTCGTCCGGTGCGCCACGTTCCTCCCGAACTTCCGCCCAAGCGGCCAGCTGTCAAAAGAGTGAGGAGACGAGTTGCTGCGCCAGAATATAAACTTGTAGAGGTGCGCGACTCAAAATCCGCGATTCTTTTTCTTCTTGCATGCTGGATGTGACGGACGGACGGGACTCGAAGAGATGTGCGACGGAAGCGCGCGCGCGCGTGCTCGAAGGCAGTTTGGTCACAACTCAATTCACACGCGAGAGCGAACGAGACGACCGCGCGAGCACGAGCGCGCCAGCACACACGAGCACAAGCACAAGAACGCCCCAGCTTCCCGCCGCCCGCATTTCTATATACCCACCCACCACGCCAACACGCACACAAGCTCACGCGCAAGCACAGCAGGCACAAGTCAAACACACTCGAGCAGAACAAGCAAGCAGTTCGAGTCGCTGGTCCACGACACAAACAAGTCCCAGCACAACAGTCCAGCTCACAAGCAGCTCCAGATCGACCTTTCACGCAGTCGTGTTCGTATCGCACCCTGTTCCCAGCGCAAACAGCGTTACGAACCGTCCAGTCAGCAAGCATGGTCACGTCATTCGCGTCCGTTCCTCAGATCCTCAAGCAGAACCACCAGCAGCCGCTGCAGATGCAGCAAGCCAACAAGTTACGAACCTACGTGGTGCTCACCGCCAAGCAGCCAGCGACGACTCGCCGCGCGCGTCTCACGAGCGCCTGTAGCCTGAGCTCCTCGACGAGCAGCACGAGCTCGACCGCCAGCGAGGACGAAGACGAAGACGACGAGGACGACGAGGACTGCGAGGACTGCGAGGACTGCGACCCGACGGCGCTCGACTGCAGCATGGCGTACGAGTCGTATGCGGCAGTGACGTCGCGCTACAACAACAGCAGCACGAGCCGCGGTGGCTCGTCGCCTCGCGAGCTGCGCTGGAGCGACCTGAACCGCAGCAGCGGCCCGCGCGGCCCGCGCATCGAGCTCACCAAGTTCCTGAGCACCAAGTCGGGCAACCAGAACGCGCGCAAGCGGCAGCTCAAGAAAGCCAGCAGCAGCGCCAGTGTAACCAGTGCACACAAGAACGCGGACAATGAGCTCCTGGAGATGCACGCGCTGGAGCTTTGCCTCGAGTTCCTGGACGTGGGCGACCTCGTGAACGGCACGCTCGTGTGCGCCGAGTTCCGCCACGTGATCACCGAGTCCAAGCGCCTACTGCTCGCACTCTATTCGCAGAAGTGGCGTCCGATCTCAGCGTCGCCGTTGAGCGGCGCGTTCGTGAGCCTGTCGTTCTCGAGCCAGCTGGCGATGTGCCGCGGCCGCGACCAGGCGCAGCTGATGCAGTACCCGCTAGCGACGCGCAGCTCGGTGCAGCAGAACGCGGCGGACGGCACGTACGAGGTGCGCAACAACTCGATGCTGCGCAGCTTCGAGCGCGGCTCGGTGGACTCGTTCCGCGGAACGCAGGCGCTGCCGGTGCTGCCGTGCGCCAAGGTGCTGCAGAAGCAGATCTCGTACTACGAGGTGTCGATGAAAGGCTGCGGCAGCGTGGGGGTCGTGTCGCTCGCGGACGAAGCGTCACGCAACGCGTACGGCTTTGGCTCGGAGGAGCACTTGGGCTGGAAGCCCGTGTCGTACGGCTACCACGGCAACGACGGCGACTTTGTGTACAACGACGGCAGCGCGGCGTACGGCGGCGAGTGGACGCCGTTCGGACCCGCGTGGGGGGCTGTGGACGCGCAGAGCGACGCGGACGCGGCCACGTTCACGATCGGCTGCGGGCTGGACCGCGCGACCGGTGCGCTGTTCTTTACGCTCAATGGCACGCTGGTGGGACAAGCGTCCGTGGCGATCCTCAAAGGGGAGTACGCCGCGGCCGTGTCGCTGCACTCGTACGGCGACGCGGCCACGCTCAATGTCGGCTCGGCGCCGTTCCGCTTCGACATCGAAGCTTTCTGTGCAAGTCCTTTGCGCTGAGCTCACTTTCGTGAGCACTGCGCCGAGGACTTGCACAGAATGCCCTTTTACTTTCGACGACAAAGCTTTGATTTGCACGTGCGTGTTGCTGTCTGCTGCCTGTGGACAGAGGTGAGTGAGTGTGGGGGTGAGTGAGGAGAGACGGTCGCATGCATGCGCTCGTAACCCCCCCTTTGGATAATACATTCGTTGCGTTTCCCCATTAGTGTGCGTGGTGCGAAGGTTCCTGCACAGCTAGCTAGCTAGACATGTCTTCAGATCTCCTGGCGATCGGTGTCAGAGAGCAGCGCGAGCGATCCTTCCTCCGACGCGGCGCTCTCTCCCACCATCTCCTCGACTGACTTTCCAGTTTGCATCTGCGGACACCGCTCTTCGTGGTCGGCAGCATCGTTTTGCTCACCACTCGATTCACTTGGAGCTGCGAGATCCGGCTGCTCGAGAAGCCCGAGCTGGAGAGAGTCGTCGCCTCCCGTGCTGTCTTCGATCTCGACTGGCGCGCTGGCGCTAGCGGCGGAATCGCGAGGGACGAGGGTCTGCTCAACAGGTATCAACGCCATCGACGCGAAAGCTGCCTCGTCTCCGTTCCCATCCACTCGCTCCGGACTCTGCTGCGCAGTTCTCTTCTCGCACAGGGCGTTTGCAGCTGCCACATGTGGCGTTTGTGCTGGCGAAGTGCTTTTCGCCGGCGAGCTCGGCGACTCCTCTGGTTGCAAGTCGAGTGCGTGCGAGGTGGCGTTGGTTGGCGACGACACCCGAGAGGTCCGTCGCATCATCAGCACTTTCATCGCCGACGAAGTCGACGCGAAAACCGACGACGGCGACAAGGCGGATCCAGCAGCACCCGCATCAACAGGAGTCGATAGCCCAGGAAGAAGGTTGCCGCGCGGCTGCGTCGACACCCTGCGCGCGTTGCTCTGCGTCTTCTTCCCGTTCTCCGAGATCGCTTCCTCGATGAGCCGCATCCACTCTGCCTTGGTGTTCGCGCTGTCAGCGTACACCACGAACGACTTGTCCGGGTTGTTGATCTGGAACGCGTGTTTGTGCAGCGCGCTGTCTGGCACATCTGTGATGCGCGTGAGCTTCAGGCGCAGCGATCGGTGCGGGTTCCAGTATCCAGACATGCCTTTGTCAGCGTAGAGCAGCTGGTCGTTGAACAGGAAGAAGCGGTAGAGCTTGTTGCGCGAGCGACACTTCTTTGTCAGATCTCCCTCGCGGATGAACTGCGTCGCGTCCTTCAGGCTCACATGGCTGCGGTTGATGCGCTTGATCACGGAGTTGAGCTCTTCGGACTTTTGCTGCCGCTGGATCGTGTCCTTCATCTTGTTCACGAGCAAGTGAAGGTCACCCATCACGCGCCACGGATCGTCAGTCGCCGCAGCAGACTCAATGCTCTCCATCCACAGACGCGATTCGTTTTTCGGAGGCGTCTTGCTCGCCTCGACTTCGTTGCTGCTCCTACTACTGCTGCCGTTGCTTTCACCACACGCGCTGGGGCTGACGCTCTCGCTGCTGCTGTTCTCGCTGCTGCTGCTCTCGTCGAGTGCGCTCTGAACCTTGAACAGCAAGTTGCAGAACGCCTGCCGCTCGACCGGCATGTCGAGAAACAGGCAGATCGAGATGCTGAAGCGGAGCAAGTCGAGGCAGTGCATGGTCATCGACAAGTCCGCCTGGTTGTCGCACAGGATCGAGGTGGACAGCGCTAGCAGGTAGAACCACACGCGCTCGAAGAGGAGCTTGATCAGGTCCGGGCTGATGCACGTGTCGATGCCGACAAAGTTGAACGTGTAGTACGACTGGCTCAAGTCTTTGAGCAGCTCCTCGAACTGCGCGACGGATTTTGAGAGGCTCACCCGAAACTTGTCGTTCTCCACGTCTGCGCTTGCCTCGAGCGTCTTTGCGGCGGGGACGAATCGAGCTCCCTTGATGTGCATCGGATTGTGCGCGATATCTTCGTAGATCTCTTCGAGGAAGCGCTTGGGCAAGTCCTTGCCGTTGTCGATGCCGCGGTTGTTTTTCACAAACTGCTCTTTCGACATTTTGTTTTTCTTCACCTGCGGGTTGTGCAAGTCCGTGTTGAGCATAATGATCGAGTACGCGATGATCATCGCTGTGTCCGCCGAGGAGAACGACGCGGGCGAGTCCTCCCAGTAGCACTGCGCGAACGCCTCGACCATTCGCTCGATCTTCTGTGCTTCGCCTGGCAGGCGAAAGCCTCCGTTCGTGAGGAAGTGTCGGAGCGACTCGACGAGCGTCATGCCCTTGAACGAGATCGCTCGCACATACGAAAGGCGAACTTGGACTTTGAAGTCTTCGTCGCCCTCGCCCAAGTAGTCTCCGATCTCAGTTTCGTCAAAGAAATCGTGGTAGATTCGCAGGAACGACGTGACGTCTCGCGGCGACTCCTTCACGAAATTCATGGCGACAAGGTACTCGATCGCCTTCTTCAGGCTCTTCGCAGACGCGATCTCCATCGCGCGCTTCAGGAGCTGCTGGTTGCGGATCTGGAGCTCGTTGCGCATGCGCACCGACATGCTCCCGAACTTCGGGGTTCGAGAGCTACCTGCCTTTGATGGATGGCCGGCGAATCCTTTTGGGCTGCAGGTCGCTGGCGAGCTTGGCTGGCTCAACGGACTGCTCGGAGTATCGGAGCGGAGCGCCTGCGGAGCTGGTACGCTTGCGCTCGCGCTCGCTGCAAAAACACCGTCGTCGCCAGCTTCGTCCTGCTCCCACCCACCGCTCTCCATCGACAGATGTCGGGTTCGAGCGTCGCGACTGATCAAATGAGCGTGCCCGCTTGCATCCATCACGCTTCGAGCGATCGCCAAGATCGTGTTGATCGCTTGGACTTGTAGATGCAACGACGAGCCGTCCGGATCTTCGCCGATCCCCGAGTGGTAAGTGTTGCTCTCCGCGATGCTGCAGAGCACCGAGCAGAAGAACTCGAAGATCTTCCATTGCTGGATGCGATCCATGTCGAAGTTGAGGAAGATCTCCACGACGTTGTGCGGAAGCTGCACCAACGGCGTGAGCTCGTGCATGATGTCCAGCTGGTAGTTCGCTGCGCACGCTGCGTTGCTGCGAAGGATCCGCAGAAACAGGTGCTCGAACAGCAGCGCGAGCTCCACTTTTAGGTGCCGTCGGTAATGGCTCCACAGCGTTGACGTCAGAGTCAAGCTCGCGCGAAACACGTCTGTGGACCAAACGAGGACAATCGAGTTGAGAGTCGCGAACACAAAGCGCCGGATGATCTGTCCGAAGACGCGGTGCTCCTTGGTGTGAACGCCCGCAGCCAAGAGGGCGACGTTCAGCGCGCGAAGCGAGTTGATGATCGCTAAGTGGTCTCGGTCGGGACCGTGCTCGCTCGCACTCGCGGCTTTCCGGTGCACCGCTTTGCTCAGCGTGATCACAAGCTGGAGCGCGTTCCTCTCCGCCTGCAAACACGAACGAGCTGCATTGTCAGATCTACTCAGCCAGAGCCCGCAAACTGATAGCAAGCGCTCACACTTGTCTCGATGAAGCCGTTCATCGACAACGCAAGATCGGCGCAAAACGTCGGTGAATGGATGGACGAGTGGCTCTGCCAGACAAGATGACACAGCGAGCATCGAATCAAAGGCGTGAGAGCGACGACGACACTGAAAGAGCGAGAGAGAGACACACACACGCACATGGCGATGAACTGACCTTGAAGACTCCGAGCATCCTCTCCGTGTTCTTGGCGATCTCGACACCCGAGCTGACATCGTCGATGAGGTGCGTGACAAAATCTCGCGCGAAGTCATCAGCGGATTGCAGTGCGGCTGCAGGGTGAGCAACCTTGGTGGCTTTTGCAGGCACGCTACTCACTCTTTCGCGCCGCTCGGTCTCGTAGCGACCCATGATCTTCATCACGAGCTCGTCTTCCACGGACTTCACCAGCGCTGAGTCAAAATCTCCAATGAAAATGACGGACTTTAGGATCGCGTGGAGCACTGCTGGTTTGAACCCGCTCTGGCACTTTCGGATTACCTAGAGCGATCACACAAGACTCGTCGTCAGCACGCATGCACGCAGGCAGCGGACTGTGCTGCCTTCTCAAGCAAACGAAATAATTCACCTTTCGGAAAAACGGAAGCGCCAGCGCAAACCGAGACTTCACGCCTTGGTGGCAAATCGACGCAACGGCATCGACGGCCACCTCTAAGCGACAGGAGTTCGAGAGCACGACATCGTCGTCGAACACCCCGGCATCCAGGCACTGCGAGAGTCCCTGCAAAGCAGCCTCTGCGGCAGCACCGTGGCGGGTGTAACACGCGAGCAGCAGCGGATACAGATAGTACTCCTGGGCTTCTTTCCAGCCAAACTGTTTATCCGCTGCAAAATGCAAGCACAACGTGTTGGCGCAAGTGAGTACGTGCGTGCAAAGCCGTGTGTGCCGTCACGAGAAACACGCAATCAGATTTACCGATCGGCTCCGCTGGAAGCGGTTCGTCTGCAGCTGGACTCACTGGTCCTGTTTCCCGCACTTCGGAGGATTTCGCTGACATCCTTCGCGCTCCAGCTGGAGGCTTCACTCGTGATGCGCTCTGCGAGCTAGCCTGCTTTTGCTTCGGTTGCCCCGACGAAGCTGGAGCCGAGAGTCGCTCAGCCTGGACGTTGTTGTCTGGCTGGTTGTAGCCCGCGAGCGTTGACTGGATCCATGTCGTGTGCAGCTCGCCTATCGAGCTCAGCTGCACAGCAAGTTGTTGACAAGCAAGTTACCACATATAGCAGCAAAACATGCAGGAGTATCCTCGCTCGTTCATGTAAGAGAGTCGAACCTTCTTCTTGTAGCAGAGAGAGACTTCTGTGCCGCCAGAGTGCATGTTGAGGTCTGCGAGATGCCCGTCGGGAGTTTTGTCCACCTTCATGTAGCTTTCGGAGCGCAAAGAGCGTATGAGTGGCAGCGCACGCGACAGCACAACGGACAGCCAAAGCGTCTGCGCGCACGTACTCGTACGGGAGCTTCTCGCCCTTCTTGGGGAAAAGCACCATCACGTCGACGATCGCGGACGTCACGGAGCGTTTGTAGCACAGGTAGATCTTCTCGCCTTGGGTCCCCTACGAGCAGGCGGTTTGCACCGCAGCAGACGAAAGCGTGAGCAGGCTGGAAAGGTACGGTGTCAGCAGCGTCCTCCGCTCTGAAACTCACCGTGTTGAGGTTTGCTGGAGTTCCTCGCCGCTGAACAACCTCGTAGTCCGTGGGGACGAACTCGCCTCGCTCAGGGAAGATCGCAATGATTTCGCTGATCGGGAGCTTGTTCGCCGACGGGTCTTTGCTCTGGCACAGGTAAACGAACACGCCTCGTCCACCCTTGTTCAGATCTGCTCGCAGTCCGCTCGGAGATCGCTCAAGCTGCACCGGTTTCAAACATCGGGTGAATAAAGTTCATGTGTCCAAACGACACCTCAGCGACACTGCACGCACCTTAGTGAATCCATCCGGCACTGTGTCGCCAGTGAAGATGACGGTCAGATCCGTGATCGGACTCTCGTCTGAATCGACGTTTCTCCAACGAGGCGCTCCATCGACGCTCGCGCTGCACGAGAAAACACGAATCGAAACGACACGACACTGTCAACAACAGGTGGATCCCCGGGTCGGGAACGAAAGCAGCAGCGATGCAACCACGGACTTGGGACTCGCTCGGCGCTGGTAGCTGCGCTTGCCTTTCTCGATCGCATTCGGCACAAGCGCCATGAGTCGCTCCTGGGGACTCTTTGGCGCCACGAGCAGTGTCTTCCCCGCCAGCACACTCTCGTCTCCCTCAGACGTGGTGCTGGACGCCATCGTGGCTTTCCGCACCCCATTATTCCCGCTCGTCGACCCCATCCGCAGCGACTCTGCCGCCCCCGAGCCTCGCATCGACGCGCGGTGCTTCCGCGCCAGGGTCTCGTGGCACACCTCACGCAGAAACGCGAACGCGTCCTCTTCGTGGCTCGTCTCCTGCAGCAGCGTGTGGATCGCGTTGCGCAGCACCGGCTCGTGCTTCCACTCGGGTCCAGGCATCTCGGGCAGCGCGTCCGTGTTGTTGCTACTGCCACTGGTCGCACTGGCTGCCGTCATTGGCGCCGGGCCCGAGCCGCTGAGCTCCACCTCTGGCAGCTCTTCCATCTCAAGCTTCATCTTGCTCCTGCTCTTGCGGCGCGAGCCCGTCGAGCGCGCATTCGCAGCGGCGGTAGTCGCAGCACTCATCGCGATGCAATCCGGCTCGCCGCGCCACGTCAACAAAGGAAGAGAGAAACGCGGCTGCAGGTGCCTGTCACGTGAGCGAGCACTCGTACAGACGTGTGCGCTCTGGTTCCCTACTGAGCGGAGGTACCGAGCTAGCGCCACCTCGCCGCACGCCTTCCGTTTCGCATTTCGGGCGATTACGCCCGCGCGCCGCTCTCTGCAGCCAGAAGGCGCCGTTTCGCTGCAAGTTGAAGCGGATGTTGCGCGAAGGTGGCGCGCCTCGCCGGCCAGCGAACTTCAGCCGCGCATTGGCCGACTCGCGCGATGGACACGACGCCAGGCAGCGACGATGCCACGTGAGCTGCCGCGCGGTGCGAGCGCCGGCTCGGCCGAGTGGCGCGCCAGCGAGCTCAGGCGGCGTGTCGAGAACCGCCGCCTCGCAGCGCAGTCGCTCCTGGCGAGCAGCGATACTGGCGACGCGTGGAATGGTCCTTCAGCATCAGCAACCCTCGCTTCAGCATCGCTGCCACCGCCGCTGTCTCCAGATGCATTCTCGTCCTCGCCTGCAGCGTCGAAGGGGTCCTCGCTGTCGTCGTCCTCGCTGCTAGATACGCCGCTGACGATATCGATTTCAGGATCTCCTCCGCGATCATCAAAAGACCAGCAGAGCACACCGCCGAGTCGTTTTCTGGCGGACGGATCAGCAACCCATCTGCTGGCGTCATCGACATCGCTGCCGCACCTGTGGAGCGCGAGGCAGGAAGTGCTAGATGTGCACTTGGACGTGATCGACATGCAGGCGAAGCAGGCGGCGTCGCTCCGCGCGTGCGACCAGCAGTTCCAGGTCGAGCGGAACGTGCGGCAGCTCAAGTCGGGCATCTCGGCCGCGCAGCTGTCGATCCGCCAGAAGAAGGACGAGCTCGACGCGCTGCAGAGCCGAGTGCTGCGGCTCTCCAAGACGCTGCACGACACGTCGAGCGAGAAGAACTTTGCAAGGAACAGGCTCGTGCAGCTGGACGAGATCAGGAGGCAGAGCAATACCATGAAGCGGTGCAGAGTGTGTGCGAGAGATCTGTTGCCGCACGTTGTCGCTGACCACGAGGCAAGCTGTATGGCTAGCAGCAATAGCAGCAAGCTTCTGGCGCCACCACAAGCGCTAGAGCCGCTGAGAAACACGAACCAACTTGCGGATCAGGGGCAGGATGTGAGAGGCAATAGCGCAAGCTCTGTCAGCTCCGTCGACACCCTTGCTCCAAAGCCGCGTGCTCTGCCGCGATTCGTGTCGCAGCCGCCGCGGAACCTGCGCATCGACAGCGATGCCAGCGTCACGCACAGCGCGATCCTCCTGCAGTGGGATCCGCCGATCTTCACAGGCTCGAACCCGATCGTCGACTACGAGATACACTATTCGCGGTGCCACACCGTGATGAAGCGACTGAAAGACGGCAGCGAGCGCTTAGTGGCAGTGCGTGACTTTCAGGCGTGTCCGCCGCAGACCACGTCGCGGTGGTGTCTTCAGGCTCCTGTGGCCCAGAACCAGTACTGGCTGCGCGATCTCGTCGCAGACCAGGAGTACGGCGAGTTCGCGATCTGCGCGATCACGAGGAACGGCAAGAGCGAGCTGAGCAACAGAGTGGAGCTCGCGAGAACCGCACCGGCTGTGCCTCCCACCAAGCCCTATTTTCTGAGCGTAGGCGCGATCACAGCGAAAACCATCTCTCTCGGATGGCGCGAGCCGCTCGACGACGGCGGATCCGCGATCGAATTCTACGAGCTCGTGTTCAGTGAAGCCACCATGCAGGAGACGATCGCCGACACGACGACGGACAGGAAGAACTTCCTCGACGTGTCCGAGGTGGTGTACAAGCCGCGGCGCATGCGCACTCCGTCGAATGCCACGACGTTCACGATCACAGAGCTCTTGAGCGGCAAGGAGCACAAGGACTTCCACGTTCGCGCAGTCAGTCGTGCGGGCATCCCCGGCGAGTTCAGCGAGCCAATCGCGTCGATCTTCACGATCGTGCCTGGGAGCGAATTCAAGCTGCTCGACGAGCTGCAGGCTGCTGTCAACTCGCGCGCGAAGATCGTCGACTCCCAGTTCCTCAGCGGGTTCATGCAGCGCTACGAGCGGAACCACTACATCGAGCAGGTGTCGCGGTTCATCGTGACGATGCATCCCGAGATGGAGGCAAAAGTCAACAGCATCCTGAGCCGAACCGATATGAGTCTGTCGGACGACGACGACGACGACGACGGCAGCAACGCTGATGAGAAGAAGGAAGAGCAAGAGCGCTTGCGGGCAGGGACTCCGAAGAAACGATTCGACGACCTTTCTGAAGAAGAGCAGATCCAAGAGCGGCGGCGCCAGTTCCATTTCCGCATCTCGGAGCTCAACAGTAGACTCAAGGACGCCGAGTACAATGTCCAGTGGAGCAGAGACCGTCGCGTGGACCTCGTGGCGCTGATCCGCGCGGCGGAGAACCGGATCCTCGAGAAGCAGGCAGAGCTCGAGCGCGCAAAGATGTTCACTGGTCCGCAAATGGACTCGGATGTTCTCGAGAACGGACTGCAGCGGTTCTACACCAAGGATCTGATATTCGCGCTCGAGGACGAGATCGGCATCGAGCAGCTCTATATCGTCGACGCGAAGAGCGAGATCGTCAGAGTCGAGAACTACCTTCGTGGCGACGAGAAGAAGCGCAATGTGATCCTGCAAAGACTGCAAGATCGCAAAGACGCGCTCGCGCTGTTCGAGATGGATCCGCGAGGAAGCGCTGGCGCTGCTGCTAACAGCGACCAGAACCGTCAAGACGACGTCAAAGTGGCGAGCCTCGCGCGGCTCCGCAAAGGCGTTCTCTACCGCGCTTTCTCAGCCTTCGTGGAGAACCGCGCGACTGCAATCACAAAGCGCAGCAAAGTGCGCGCTACGCTGACACGCTTCTTGAACTATCGCTGCCGAGTCGCGTTCCACCACTGGCTGTGGATCGTGAGGAACGTCTTGCGGCAGTCCGGCAGCGCTGCTGCTGGCGGCGGTAGCAGTGGCGTCTTTGGTGTTGGGAGCGTCAGACTCGTGAACGCTGCGCTCGAGCGCGACGACCTGATGCTCCAGAGCCAAGAGCTGCTCCAGCAGCTGCGCTCGACAGACAGCAGTCTCAAAAGCCTGGTGTGGACCAAGGAACAGCAAGCCGAGCAGCAGCACTTGCACTCAACCAAAAGCGACAAAGACGAGAAGCAGCTTTCCGAGCGAGGGAAATATTACCCGTTCATGCTCGAGGCAGATGCGAAGATGGACATCGAAGACTTCGCAGGCGCGCTAAAGCTCTACGACCTCATCCTCAACAACGCGGAGTGGATGGAAAAGATGCCGCACGCTGAGATTCTGCAGCTTCAGCGCAAGCTCGGGCAAGTGAGCTTCCGCTTGCAGAGCTTTGAGCAGGCGCTCGTTTTTCTGAACCGCGCGTCGTTCCTCGCGGCGCGACTCGGGTTTCGCGCAGACGAAGGAGCGATCGCGCTGCTGATCGCTCAAGTTCACTTTGCCCTCCGCTCGCTTCGCCTCAGCGTCGAGAACTACGAGCACGCGCTACTGTGCTTCGAGGCTGCTGGCGACAAGAAGGGCCAAGTCGCGTGCTTCCGGGGCTTGCAGTGCGTCTACGCGAAGCTCGACGACAAGGAAATGGTGCAGCTCAACAAAGAGCAAGCTGACGAGATCGAGTTCGTGCTCTCGAATAAGCTCACAAGCGCCGGTCAGGTGCTGGACGAGCTGCAAAAGAGACTCGTCGGTGTTGGCGCCGAGTCGTCGACCGAGATCACGCTGGAGCGCGTTGGCGCGATTGTCCCTCGACTCCGCACACAACGCACCCAGCGAAGGCTCGGCATGGGGGAAGAAGCGAAACTCGTCTCGAGTCTCGAGAAGCTCCTCGCAGAGAAGAAGGTGCAGCTCGTGCAGGGCGAGGCTGACCTGAAGCGCGCGCTCGCGAGCGACACGTCGCAAGTCGATTCGAGCGTGCTGAGCGGCACGAACGCGCGGTACGAGATCGAGGACTTCAAGAAGAAGCTTGCGAAGCTCATGGGCAGCGTCAAAGCCGGCGAAGAGCGCATCACGAAGGAGATCGCGAACGCCAAAATCCGCATTCGCAACTGCGAAGACGAGATTAGCGAGCTGGAGCAGGAGCTGAGCGTTGAGACGGGCAATCTCATGCGGCAGATGGTGGGGAGAGACAAGCTGCGCTGCTTCCGCTTCAGCGCCACAAACGAAGCGCTCAAGTGTGTTGTCGGTACCGCGAGTCACGGCGTTACGACGTGCGTCGCGACATCTGAGCTCACGGGCGTCCTCTTTGATCTGCTCACTGGTGCGTGCCTGGGTCAAGCAGTCGGCGACCCGCTTCGACAGCATCTCGGTCCGCCGCGAGGCCACCAGACGCAGATCGTGGCTCTGTACTACGTCGGCAACCGTATCTACACTGGCGGCATGGACGCCGCGCTTGGCGTCTGGGAAGTCCAGGACGACGGTGGAGGCTCGGCGGTCTGCGTGACGCTGGTTAAGATGGTGCAGGAGTTTGACGCGGCGGTGGTGAGCGTGGTCGCGGACAATGAGCTCGTCGTCTGCGGCTGCTCGGACTGCGACGTGTTCGTGTTCGATGCAGCGTCGCTTGCGATTGTCACTCGGGTGATTGCGGCCCACGAGCGGAGCGTCATGGCGGTCGCGGTGGACAGCAGCAGGAGCTGGTTCACGACAGGCGGTGCAGACACCCGCGTGAAAGTCTGGGAGCTCGGATCCGCGTCGTCGCGCATGATGTACCGCAAATCGAAGCTGCGGTACTGCCTGGAGGCTGAGCGGCGAGGTGACGAGTTCTTCAACGGCCACCTGCACTCTGTGACGTGCGTGAAGCAGGTTTCCAGCGAGATCGTGAGCGGCGACAGCAACGGGCGGATCATCATCTGGAACCTCGACGCCGGCGGCGCGGACGACAGCGAGAGCAAACTGCTGCGCATCTGCGATGTGCATCGGAATGTGCCCGTGATGTGTCTCCAGTTCGACGCGACGCGCATCGTGAGTGGCGCGCAGGACGGCAATATTTGCGTGACGGACTTTGCCACTGGACATCTCATCCAGACGCTGCATGGCCACCGAGCGAGCGTTCTAGATCTCCAGTTTGATCGCAAGCGACTTGTGAGCATGTCTGCGGACGGCAAAGTGCGTCTGTGGTACTGGCACGGACGCATCGGCGTCAACAATGCGGCAGACCGCAAGAAGTACCACGTCCTGGGCTCGGGCGAGACGCTCAAGGCGCTGTCGCTCAAGTACCGCACGAGCATCAACCAGCTGCTCAAGTGGAACGGGCTTCCCGACTCGAGCAAGCTGTACCTGGGTCAGAAGCTCGTCGTGGACATCGATGCGAACAACAGCGTGGCGGCAGATGAGCTCAAGACGCTCGACATGGCGGTCTCGAGCATGTTCGGGAAGATGTCGCACGAGAACCTGGCGTTCGTGGCGGCGAACAAGGCGAAGAGCACGAGCGTGGAGGCGCAGTGGGCGTCGCGCAAGCTCGCGATGCTCGCAAAGGAGTACTTCCCGCTCGTCGACGAGTCGAGTGAGCAAAAGTCGAGCGAGGAGCACGAGCAGGAAGGCGGCGAGAGCTCGGACTCGGATTCCGACATGCCCGTGGACGACGACGAGGCTGATACAGCAGCAGCAGCTGAAGGTGACGGCCACAAGGAGGACGAAGTCGGCCAAGAAAACGACGCCAGTGATGCGGAAGAAATGTAACATTCAACTTTCAACGCGCGCAAACCAGCACGCGAACCAAATGCTCCAGCAAGACGGCGCTGCCTGCTCGTTCGCGTGCCGCTTCGATTTCACCGCGCAAAATCGGAAAGCAAGCTGCGACACAATAAAAAAAACAAGCGACGCCAGACAAGCCGCGTCTCCCAGTAAGCCCTCTCGAGACGACGGCTTCTGCACTAATCGACGCGCAAGCTCCTAGACGGCGCGATCGCTCTCGTCCTCGGTCGACCACGCGGACTTGTCTTCCAGGAACATGTTACAGCTGCGGAAGGCTGCGCGCGCGTGGTCGCCTGCGAAGAACTCCCACGCCGTGTAGAACCAGAACGCGACACACTTGCGATAGTCGTTCGGCTGCGCCGACTTCTTGAGCGACAGGATCTTCCGCCACTCGTCAATCACAAACGTCGAGAGGATGTCTTCGAAGTGCGAGAGGCGCAGCGGGTTGCGCACCGTGAAGAACGTCGTCCAGTACTTGCCGTGGCCCTCGAGCTGCTTGAGCCCGTCGGTGAACTCGGGCGACCGGAACTCCTCGAGCGTCGCGTCAAGCAGGAACACGAACTTGTCGCTGTACTTGGCTTCTTCATCGTAGAACTTCTTCCACGTCACGGCGAAGAACTGCAGCGCCTCGTGTGGGTCGTTGCGCTTCGTGCGATGCATACTGTACGCGTGGCGCAGCTTCACGGGCTTCTTGCGCTCCCAGTGCCACTCCTCGGTCGGCGGGAACACCGCCATCGGCACCATCACCGAGCCGTTGCCGCAGATCGCCACGTACACGGAGATGTGGTTGTCCAAGTCCGTCGCCTTGCTCGCGGCGTCGCCAGCCTCCTTTGCCGACGCGTCCTCGTCCTCGCCGGCGTCGACGCTCGGGTTGGGCTTGTAAAAGTCGAACCTCGTCACAAAGTACATGAACTTTGTCGGGAACGGCTTGTGCTCGAAGAACTCGCGCAGCTGCTCGCGCAGCGTCGTCATGTCCTTCTGGTACACGTCCTTCACCTCCGGCGCCATGTAGAGACCGCTGCTGCTCGGACATTCGAGCGCGTGCGTGGCAGTCGGGTCCACGGTCGGCGGGAATCCGAACACGTCTGCACAGCGCAAAGCAGGCATATCGAAGCAAGTACGTCAGTGCTCATGGTCATCAGCAGCAGCAGCACCACGCGAAGCAAGTCTCCGAACAGCGAGCAAGAGAGTACGCACTGATGCCGTCGCGAGCGACGTCCTTCTGGGTGGCGCGTAGCGCGTCCTTGACCTCATCGAAGCTCGTGTGGTTCGAGCAGTACTTGTTGTAGCCGACCCAGTACTGCGCGTACGTCTCGTTGAAGACGAGGTGGCCGCGCTGGATCGTGCTCGCGCACACGAGGCGGTTCGGGTCCGTGGCGCGCAGGCGGTCGATGTTCTTCTTCCAGTCGCGGATCTGGCCCGTCTTCACACCGTACTTCTGCGCCGTCACGGCGATGAGCCCCGTGCGGTCGGCCTCGTCGATGATCTCGAGCTTCTTGCCGACCGTGAGCCCGCGATCCGCCTTGCCGCGCGCCATTATGACCTGCGCTGCGTCGCTTTGCTTTCGAACGAGAAGAAGTACTGTGAGGGAGTACTGTGAGTGGCTCCAGCAAGCCCTCGTTTAAATGCGACCGATCGAGGTTTTTCACCAAATCATGGTTTTTATACAGAAAAAGCGCGGGAACCAAATTTTGATTTTGATTTGAAGAAACACTGCCAGTGCACTTTTATAGTATTTTTCAAACTAATTGGAAGATTGATGTTTAAATCTATCGATCAAGCGACGCAGCTCGTGCGAGCCGGAGAGCCACAGCGTGGTTGTACAGCACTGGCAAAATAAGCAGATCGCTGACATGTAGTCCTTTTGTCCCTCTTGCATGTATTCTGCACCAAAAGGCCAAAACGCCAATGGAGTTGTCAAGAACCCCAACACGACCTCTACAGCTGCCAGCTCACTCGAATGAGAGGATACAGAGGCGTCGAAGGATCTGGCTTATCAAATAAAAGGTTATTCTGATTAAGGGAAGAACATAGTAGACAAGTGTCGGCTCCAAGTGACGCATCCAAGCAATCGAGCACTCAATCCAAATTAATGCCAGCAACTTATAGCGACTTGCGTCACGGCACTAATTACTTTCAGTCCTGAAATTTGTCGTGGATGGTCTTCGGTGGTATTTTGTCATAGCACGAACCGCTCGTCTAAACAACATATCCTTGGAGCGGTGCGTCCAGTCCCAGCCGCGCATTCGTCGAGAGTTGCATTGGCACAAGTGTCGACATCGATCAGTTTGTCTGTAGATATCCAGCAGCTATTCGGCAACAAGAACATACTAAAGTGTGTCGGGTGACGATTTAGTATAGATTATCGGTAGACTATCGACAGAGTCGACAAAGTGCAAGGAACCAAACAAACAGTTTATGATGAGGCAGATACAATTCGATACTATCGCGCAGTATGATGAAAGTGGCCCATTAAGTATGGCGCATTTCATATTCTTTTACTGCTTATGATGCGTTGTGCTGCAGGGTTGTCGATGGAGATGTTGAAGAAGACGGTATTGAGTTGGATTCAGCTCCCCACAACCAAGGGCACTATTACATCTCAATTCCAAGCCGCAGGTTGGCGAAACAACTGTTAGTACGAAAGAGCGGCAAACACCCAGGGATTGGAACAGAACTTATCAAAACAACTCTGAGGAAGTGGGTAACCTGGATGAGATCCGGCGTGGAGTGACCAATGAAATTGATGACTGCAAACGATCTCTGGCACCACCTCCTGCACTGATCCTCAAACCATCCGCGTGAATCTCTCAAACTACAAATATAGTTCGACTCTTTGATCATCTCGAACCTACTGTATAATGTGTAGAAGTGGTAAATATCGATGAAAGACATTCTTGGTCAACGGAGAGCTTTTCTAAGATATTGAAAAGATTATAGCATCTTCTTTGACAATTCACCTCGAGAACATCTTCGCATGTGTACACTCGATCACACACACCCGGTGTCTTGAAGTCGTACGCGATATCGTTGTTGTCGACGCTGGAATTCGTTGAAAGCATCGAGTGGTTCCGACACTTTGTTCTCGAGCTTGCTGGATTTGCTGTCAATGTCGGTTTAAACAGGAAACCCCAGCCTTCATTAGAAAAATGCTCATTCTATGAGAAATGTGCTGCTTATTATTACACAAAGCACATTTTACACACAGTTTTTTGCCGGAACAGCTAAAAAGTGCCTGCTGGTTGGTGTTTTGTCCAGTGTGGTGACTGACTCACTCGAAAACGAAAACGAAAAAGCGCTCGCTAGGCGTCCGCGTTCGTGTGTGTGCGTCTGTGGAGCTCTCACGCAGGCGCCTCTGCATACCCATCTGTCTCTGCGTGCGCGAGGGCGAGTGCAGATGGCGGACTCGAAGGCACGCGGGATGCGCGCTCCGCGCTCTGGCGCACCGCCGCCGCTGCTCAACTCGCCGTGGCTGAGCCACGAGCTCTTCGCCGCGACCAAGAAGGCGGCGAGCGCGCCGGACGGACTCGCGTTCGCCAAGAAGAGCGCGGTCGCCAAGGTCGCGCAGGAGCTCAAGCGCGGACGCAACTACATCGACCACCAGCTGCGGGAGCTCGAAGGCCAGCTACTCAACGTGACGGACTTTCTGGACGGCACGACGAAGTCGCTGTTCACAGATTACGGACTTCCCGAGGCAGCAGAGACCAGCAGCGGCGGTGGCGGCGCGCTCAGTGGCAGCGGGTCGGCAGCGGCGGCGGCGGCGGCAGGCGCGAGTGGCCGGCTGATGAGTCCGGAGGATATCCCCACGTCGCCTAACTCGGCGGGGCTGCGCAGCAAGTTCGTGCAGCACAACTTTCCTGCGAGCGCTGCTGGCGGCGACAAGTCGAACCCTCTGAACCCAATGGGCACTGCGGTTGAAGACGATTTGGCCTCCGGTGCGTTGCTGCGATGCGCGAGTTGCTGACGAATGCTAGGTTGCGAGTACTCATTGGCGTGTTGGTGTGTGGATGACTGTGTGCTCATTTCGCAGACACGCCGTGCACGACCATCGGCTTGTGGAAGTACCTGGCGGCGTACGACATTTTCCGAGATGTGACGCTCGCAGACGTGGAAGCCGCGCTGCAACTAGAAGGTACGAGTTGTGTGTGGTAGCGATTGCTGGAGGGTGTGAGTTGAACGAGTTGTGTTGTGTGTGTTGTTCTTTTGTGTGCTGCGATCAGATACAACTCCGGACGACAGTGACGAGATGGAGCTCGAGTTCGCACTCTACAAGCCCAGCAGCGAGTCGAGAGAGAAGCTGCAAGCGCACGTCTTAGGCGCGAGCGATGGCTCCAGCGCCGACGACTTTTTGAAAGCGGTACGGGGAGGAAACCACCGACCGCCACTGAGTGCTGAGCTAGCAAGTTGCTGACTGTGATGATGCTGCTGCTCCTGTTGCGCAGAGACTCGTGGCTGCGCTTCTACCAACTGCAGAGCCAGCCATTGAGGACGCGCCGTCGCCGCCACCGCCACCGCCACTACCTCCAGCATCCACACCACTGCCGCCGCCACCTCCGTCTGAGACTCTGACTACAGAGAACGACACGAAGAGCGAGAGCTTAACGATAGTGAAGCCAGAGCCCGAGAGGGAAAAAAGCAAGAAGAAGAGAAAGAGCAAGAGCTCGGCGGCGGCGGAAAGAGAGACGCACTGGGCTGCGAGTGGCGTCACAGCAGCGTTGCGGGACGCGGGACTGCTCGAGTGCACCGACGACGAGCTCCAGAAGCGCATGCTAAACCCCGAAGACGACGAAGTGAGCAGCGAGTTGCGCGATCTCCAGGTCATGCTGCGCGACCACGTGCGGCGCAACAACGAGGCGAAGCGCGTGCTGCGCAACCTGCTCCAGACGTGAGTGTCGTAGACTTCGCTGAGCGCCGTTGGGTCGGGTTGAGTCTGACTGTGTTTGTGTCTGCGCGTGTTGTCCTCTCGCAGCACGAAGCCGTGGACATCCCAGCAGGACGACCCGAGCCAGGCAATAGAGAAGAAGTACCTGAGCATGTGGCGGCGGAAGAGAGTGAGTTCTCAGCTGGAATGTTGTGTGACAGCATTGCTCGGCTGCTGGTGGCTAACATCACCAATCCGCGTGAACTTGTGCGACAGGAGCTCGAGCGGAAGAAGAAGCTCAAGGACAAGAAGCTGATGCGGAAAGAAGGTGAGCAGCTCCCATACGCACGGTGCTTCTGAGCGTCTTCTGAACTGACGCTGAGTGTTTTGTGAAAATGGTGTTTGTGATCAGCATTGCTGACCGGCGGCGAGCCTCCTGCTTTTCAACTTTCATAACGAAGGAGAACCACAGAGCGCTCGCTCGCGTGTGGGATCTGCTCGCAGCCTGGTGCTGGTGGCGTTTTGGTTTTGCGAAGTCCTGCGAAGCGATCGTCGCGCGGACGTTTATTTATTGATGCCAAGAGAGAAAGAGAACGAAGACGACGAGGCTGTCAGCACTCACACACACACTCAGAGAGACGTTGCAGCACCAGAATCGAAAGCCACACGCAGGCAGCGCCATTTTTGAGCTGGTACGCGTAAGGACAGGAGAGAGCTAGCAACTCGGCTCGCTTTAGCAATTTCCGCGTCTGTGTTGAGGGAGGGAGTGGTTTGTTTATCTGATGTCTCTCTGCGCTCCTGCTGCTACTGATGATGAACTGTTAACGGACACGACTCATTTGCCGAGCGGCGGGAAGTCGTCATTGTACCCGCCATTTCGATTGCGCACTGGCGACGGACTGCTGTGGTGGTGCTGGTGGTGCTGGCTGTGCTGGTACTGCTGCTGTTGCTGGCGGCTGTGTGGCGAGCTGCTGTTGTAGCCGTAGCCGCCGCGACCCATCCCTGCTGCTGGCGGTGGAGGTGGCGGTGGTGGAGCGTTCATGGCGTATCCGCCTCCGCTGCGAAAGTGATCTGGCGGCGGCGGCGGACGCATGCCCGTGCTGTCTATTCTATTGTACTCGCCTCCTCCAGGCGGGAAGCGGCGACCAGGGAGCGGGGGCTGCTGCTGCTGCTGCTGCTGCTGCTGCTGCTGCTGGTTGTAGTACTCCATCTGCGGGTACCGACCCATCTGCTGCTGCTGCTGCTGAGGCGGATATCGACCGTAGCCGCCGCCACCACCACCACCCGAGTCGTTCGCATTGCGCGACGGACGGTACGCGTCGTGGTTGCGCGTGAAGTCCGGGTCGTTCAGCTCCTGCTCGCGGTTTCGCCACAGCACCTTACTCTCCTTCCAGTTCTGTGTGCTCTGCGCTCGTGGCGGACCACCAGAGGACGACGACGGCGCTGACGACGACGACGAGCTTTCTGCACTTGCGTCGTCCTGGCGGCGAGGCGATCTGCCCGGCGCTGCTGCTCCTCGGCCTCCTGCTCCGTTCCCGCCTCTGCCTCGTCCGCCAAAGCCGCGGCTGCCATCCGGACCGGACGCCTGCTGGTTGTTCGCGCTGTGCACCTTTCCACTCGACGCCGACGTGTCGCTGTTCGCTCGACTGTTCGAATGCGCCGCTGGTGCTGCACCTGGAGGCGAGTTCGACGATGCAGACGACGGCGACTCGGTTGTGCCGCTGCCGCTGCTGCTGTCTTCGCCGAAGATCCGCGCGCGCGCCTCGGCGTACGCCTTCTCCCGATCCTGCATCGTCCGCTGCGCGTTCTTCGCGTCTCCAGGGCTCTTCCCGCCGTTCGCACCAGGTCGCGGACCCCCGCGCTTGCGCATCATGATCTTCGGCGCCGTCGCTGGTGTCACGGTCTGCTGCTGCCGGTCCGAGGACAAGTCGATGAGCAGCACGCCGGGCACAACGCTTTGCGGCGTCTTGAAGAGCGTCACCACGCGCGCCGAGTTGCTATCGTAGCCGCCATTGCCGCCAGCGGCGTATGGATTGTACTCTGCCGTCTGGTGCTCGAGGCAGCAGCGATCCGCGAGGCGATGCACGATCAGTCGGTGGAACGACGACAGCGGCGGGAACGTGAGCTGCGCCTCGCGCGGGTTCTTCACGAAGCGCACGATCTGATCCTCGAACTTGAGCAGCGTCAGGCGCTCGCGCGGGTTCTCCAAGCACGTGATGAGCACCGAGTCCATCTGTCCGCGTCCGCCGTCCACTGCCGCAGCGGCGCACGCGGTCGCAGCGCTC
The DNA here is from genome assembly GCA_023335995.1 of Globisporangium nagaii. Lineage (NCBI taxonomy): Eukaryota > Oomycota > Peronosporomycetes > Pythiales > Pythiaceae > Globisporangium > Globisporangium nagaii. Next base: position 43,924 of record JAADWH010000007.1, read on the forward strand.
ACGGGCTCGTACACCCCGCCATCTTGCGACGGCATTGGCGGCGGCTGCATGATCCGCATGTTGCCGACAGCCTCAACAGCAGCGTCGACGTCGAGAGATGAAGCAGCAGTGACAACCCTCTTCGCAGTCGCCATCGTAGCGGCGCGCACGGCCGGATCGTCCTGCGTCTCCCAGTCGTCGTCGCTGGACGCAGGCAGAGGGGGAGTCGCGCTGCCCGCCTGCAGCTTGTTCTCTTCGTCGTCGCGCAGCATATGCGGCGCTCAGCGAGTAGTAGGCGGGCGGACGAATCGTTCGCAGTCGGTGCACTCGGAGGTTCAGATCGGAGCTCTTGGGCGAAAACGGATCGGTCGTCGCCGTGAGTCAGGGAGGGTCAGTGTTCGCGTTCGCGCCTGAACAGCGCGACAGAGAGAGAGAGAGAGAGAGCAGACGTGAGCATCAAGGGACACAAAGACACAGGCAGTGGGCTCGCGCGACGTACGTCGTTGCTCCAGCGTTGTTGATGGCGGTCGTGAGCCGCGCGCCGCCGTCGGACTGGAGAGAGCGTGGCTTATTCCGGCTTCGTTGTCCTCGTGGTCGTGGGCAAAAAAATAAAAGTGGCTGGCAAAAATGAATGGATCATTCAAAATCGCACTTTCGTACCTCCGAAACATCGTGTGCCTCGTTTTACAATTCGAGATCGCAAACTGTGGTGGATTTAAGTCCACACTCACTGTCGTTTTCCGTGCTGAAGAAAGCAGATCGAGTCAAATGCATCTATTTTAGTGTTGCTATCGTACCTCTAATACTCTATGCGCTTCGTTCGACCCGAAGCTCGACAGTAGTCCCCCACGCGGGGGCAGTATTCATCAGCAGCGCGCGCGAGTTCGATTTCCCTTCCTTCTGTGTTTGTTGTTTGCGTTGCTTCCTCCTAGTGAGCAAGTGCTGAACGTTCGTTGCCTCCCGTGCTTCCTACCTGTTGTTGCTGCTGGCGCCGCCTCCCGCCACCACTGCGCGCATGTCGCCTTCCTCCGCCCGGAATCGACGAGCCAGAGCGAACCAGCCTGCTCACGTCACCATCTCTCTCGCCTCCATACCCCTTCTTCTCCTTCTCTCTCTCTCTTTGTGTTTCTCTCTCTCTCTCTCTCTCTCTCTTTTTCTCTTTCTCCTTGGCTCTGTGACGCTCGCTTGAAGCTCGCTCGCTCTGGGTCGCCAACGCGCGAAGACGCAGCAGAGGCTACGTCTTCTCCGTGGTCTGGTCGCCGTGGGTCTTTGGTCGGCGGTGGTAGCTGTGGTGGTAGGATCGCTGCTTGCGGTCAGCGCTCTTGAGCGTCTGGCTGAGCGAGTTGAGCTTCTTCCTCGGCAGCCCGAGGTCGTCGCCGTCGATGTAGATGCCGCGGTGGATGTCAAGATCCCGCAGGTGCACGCGCTCGACGTGACCAGCAGCGACGGGCTGCTGCGCTGCGTGCGGCAGTATGTGAAGGCTTTCCAGTTGGCTGCACACCTTGCCGTCCACGTCCACTTGGTCCTCCTCAGCAACAGCGACGGCGACAGGAACGTCACTGTGACTACCACTACTACCTGCTCCGCTGCCGCCAATACTTGTCTTGCTCGCCTCGTGGAGGTCGTCTGACAGGCTCGAGCGGCTGGCGCTGTGGTAGAACTTCTTGAGCAGCGTCTGCCGCACGTCTTCCAGGTTCGGGTCCTCCTGCTGGATCACGCGGATGCGCTCCATCGACGCCTCCTCCTGGCGCCGTAGCCGGTCGTACTCCTCGGCCTCCTGCGCCTGCAGCTCGAGCGCGAACGTGTAGTCCGGGTCGTCGCTCTCGGACGGACGCTCGTCTCGCGGGATCTCCTGCTGCACGACGCTCATGACGCCGTACTCGCAGTCGGCAGTGCTCGGCACTTCGACGAAGCACCAGCCGACCTGGCGGTCGTCGCCGAAGCGGCCCGCGATCTCCATCTCGAACTGCTCCTCCTCCTCACGCTGCAGCTTGGCCGCGAGCTCCTCGTCCATCACGTCATAGAGGTTCGCGCGGCCGGCCGCAGCCGCCGCCACGGGACTGCCCCACGGGTTTCGACTCATGCTGCTCGGCTTCTCGCCTTCTGCCCCAACTCGCTCACGCGCGCGCGCTTCGCCTTGGTTTCAAAGCCGAAGCCGAACGCGCAGGCAGAACACGGGACAACCACTCCGAGCTCGGGGTTGGGGTCTGGGCCGGTTCTGGGTGAGTGAAGGTCGCGCCAACGCTTTCTGCGCACAGTCCCAGAGAAAACGAGCGAGAGGCGGATTAGTGTGTTTTGCGTGCGCTTTTCTGATTGTGGGTGGATGGCTGGCGGTTCGGCGGGCGACGTCGGCCTTGAAGAGTGGTCGGATTCGGTAATCGCCACGCTCCCCTCCAGATGTGCGCAATGCTCGAGCGGCTGTGGATGCTGCGGTTACCGACACTTTGCAGCTTGGTCCAGTGGCTGTAGGATCATTTGGCTATTGTGCGCTCAAATCTGCGAACCCTTTTCGTCAGCTGCGCTCTCGTGAACGCCAGATATCCAGCAGCAGCAAGACCTGCAGACCCAGCGGGGTCCAAAGTATCGTGTAGCACTGCGATACTCGCGAGATCGACAGCGAGGAGAAAACCGCGCAAGAGATCATCGAGGAGCGAGCGCCGAATTCGAGAGAATAAATACAAACAAACCCACAGAACGCAAGCACACTGATTTCACAATCTGCTGACATTTTTTGACGAATGGGAGCGCAAGAGCCGAGTTTTGGCCAGTTGCAGGACGAGCTGCGGAAAAGGAGACAGCTGATGATCGCCTCTAGCGAATTTGAAGGGGCATTGGCATACAGGAGCAAAACGTACTGCTCCTGCCTCGATAAGTACGACTAGCGTACAGAAATCTTGAATGGTCGCGAGCAGTCTTGGCTGGCTGCTCTTTACATGCGAATCCCGACGCACGCGAAGGGTGCAGAGAATGCGGCCAGCACGTCTGACACCCTCCTCAAGCTCTATTCGCCACGCGCGCGCGCTGAGCCGACGCGCTTGCGCAATGTGCGTGCAAGCACGCCACGCATCTCGTTGCTGATGGTTTCGCGAGGTGGCGCCAGAGCGCACGACGGTGGTCGCACGCCATGCTCGGTTGAACGGCTCGGATCGGAGGCAGTCCGAGCGTCAGGCGGGACTATCGCAGGCGCCACGAACGCCAGCAGCAACACCTGCTTTCGCGGCACAGCGCTCGAGCATGCCATCGTTTCTCCACGCCATCAGCATCTCTCAAGCAAGTGAACTCCTTGTTCAGTTGCTTTCACGGCCGCTTTTGCACTCTTGGTTGCTGTGACCACTTTCGGACAAAAACGCGGTCGACAAAAAGGTGGACGATTCTCGCCATTCTGAACACTCAGCATTCAGATCTTGGAAAAACCGAGAGTGGCATCGCGATTCTCACCTCTTTCAGCGGAAATTGCCGCCAGCGAGCGCGATCGCGTCCTGTTTTGGGCCATTGTTCACAGAGATTTTGGCTTTCCAAACGGAAGGCTCGTAAACGAGTCAAAGCTCACTCCATTGGTGCAAAGTCGAAGTGCGACGGAGCCTCATTGGAGCAAAAGGCATATGTTTCTGATATGAACCCCTATCCGCCCCTTCGATTCCGCTCGTGTTCCCACCTGCTTCTCCGTCCCCGTCTGCAAAATGAATGACCAAGATGCCAGCGGAGAAAAGCTAGCACTTTATTGGCCATACTCAACTGCAGACAAACGCTGATTTGCTTCTGCACAACCAGCGCGAATGCTCGAAAAAAGTGCGGCGAGCTGGGTTATTATCCAAATTTTGAGGACCCTAAAGTTCCAATCTCGCTCAAATGTGTCTCAAAGGTCTCTTTTGAAGCCACTGTTTTGCGGATTTCGCGTGCAAAGCGTGCTCCTTGCGTACCTACAAATACCAGCCTTATTCGGTCCATTCGTCCGCAGCTGAAGCTTTGGATGAGCCGACGCAATCGCCCGCTCCAATCTGAAACGGCTGCAGGCGCAAACTCCGAAGCAAAACCGGAACCGAAAGCCGGATCTCTCCGCTTTTCTTGAAAAGCTTTCGTGACAAACCAGCCTCGCAACACACATCCAGCGAAAAAGCAGCGAAAGTCACACGCACAAAATGTTCAAGATCTGCGTTGGCTCTCTCTCTCTCGTTCCAAGCGCGTGAAAAAGGGCGCCGACGAGTGGCTCTTTTCTTCTCGCGAAAAGAGTGTCCCTCGCTCACTTGCTTGCGCTTTGCCCCCCATTGAGCAACTCTCCCCTCCACTCTCACGACAGAGAAAGCCTCGCCCCCATTGAGCAACGCTTTCCCTCCGCTCTTCCCTTTTCAAGGAAGCGAGGGCACCTGCGCTCGACCATGAAGCGCATGAGCTCCTCGTGCGCGCAGTTCTCCAACAACTCGTCCCGCGCCACGCTCACTTGCTGCGTGTGCGGATCAGTACCAACCCTCCTCCACCGCTCTACCCACTTCCCAACACGACCAGCAGCATGCTCCCGGCGCTCGTGAGCAACGTGGTGACGAATGTCCCGCTGCCGTGGACCAAGCACGCGGCGAACCGCAGCAGCCGCGGCAGCAGTCGTGGCAGCGACGGCGGCGACCTGCTCGACCTCAAGCAGAGCCTCAACGCGAACGTCAAGCGCACGCGCACGACGAGCTCGCAGATGGACCTCGACGACAACGACAACCAGCTCAGCGACGACCTCACGGAGACCGAGAGCGCCGTGTCCGCGTCCTCGCCGTCAATGAAGCACTTCCGCACGCTCAACTGCGCGGGCTTCGACCCGTACGAGGCGCAGAGCCACCACCAGCAGCAGCAGCACGCGCCGCTGCGCGCGACCGTGTTCTCGTACGCGCGCGCGGGGCTCAACAGCTCGTCCAAGATGCTCTTCGGCAAGACCCCACCGGCAAGCGCGCGCCAGATGGCGAAGCAGCACTCGCGCAGCGTGAGCGACTTCTCGGATAGCGACTTCGCGCCGTTCACGCCCGGCACGATCGTCTCGACCAAGTTCGGGCTTGGAACCGTGATCGAGGTGCGGGAAGGCGACGGCATCACGGCCGTGCAGCTCCAGAGCCGACCGCCGATGATGCTGTACACGGCGGGCGACGACGACGAGTACTACTCGGTGCCGGCTCTCGCAGGCGACTGGGTGCAGACCCCCGCGGGCGAAGGCTGCGTGCTCGGGTACGACTCGCACGACCAGATGTACGCGATCCGCATTGGCGGCGAGGTCGAGTACGAGTGCCGCGTCCGCCAAGGAGACGTGCAGCGCTATGTGCGTCCGCGCCGCAGCTCGCTCGGCAGCGCGCCGTCGTCGGTGATCCAGAAGGGCATCTCGACTGCGCTCAAGACGATCGTGTCGACGTCCTCGGGCATCTCCGCGTCGACGTACCACTTCGTGGCGAACAAGTACTACCACGGCCAGTTGGTGATCACGGCGTATGGCTCCGGGTGCATCACGGCGCTCGACGCTGCGCAGAAGACTGTCCAGGTCCAGCTGACGTGGGGAGCGACGGCGTACCTGAATGCGGACATGATCAAGTTCTATCCGAAGGCTCTTGTCGGCATGGAGGTGACGACCAAGTTTGGCACCGGGCGAGTTGAAGCTCTGCGGCCGGAGGACGCGATCTACACTGTGCGCCTGAACGAGGTGAAGGTCGGCGAGAGCGACATCGTGTACGTGCACGAGTCGGACGTCGCGCGCGCTCGCCGGCTAACGTCTGCGGTTGAGAACGTTCAGAAGCAGGTTCGAGGTCGCTGGATGGCGTTCGCGCAGAAACGGTTCTCCAAGGCGGAGCGCGTTGTGGCGACTCGTCCCGAGGAAGAGATCTCGACCGCAGGGATCTAAGCACGCGTCTGCTGCGTGCCGCCATCGCCGCTTTCGCATCCTTGTAGCGGCGTCGACGGCTGTGCTGCTGCCGCTGCCATCCTCCGAACGAGAACCGACAGAAGAAGAAGAAAAACTATTTTATTCAGCCAGGCGTCGACCCGACAGCGAATGGATCGCTCGAGCGCCTCGGCTACGACAAAGTGTGTGTTCGTGTGTATCTCGGGACATCGCAAACGAGCAGTTTGCAGGAAGAAGAAAAAGCACCTGAAGAGCAAGAAGGACTCTGGTCGAGCAGAAGACTCCCCAGCGAGAATCTCCGAGACGATGCTGCACCAGCAGCTCATCTGATGAGGCTCGCTGCTGCCGTCTTGGCTGCCGTCAGCGCGATGGAAGCGTTGCGAATGCATCTGCGAGCCACCCAGTCGTGAGCTCGACCTCTCGACAAACATTGATGTTATGCCTCCCCCGCCCTTCAAGACGACAAAAACCAAGGTTCCCGATGCAGAGAGAGGCGACGCGGAGCAGGTGAGATGGTCACTGCTGCTCCATCGCCAGTTCCGCTGCCACCTCTTGTCTCCTTTTTTTAGTTTGAGCAAAGATTAGCGCGGCTTGCGAAATGGTAAATAAAACTCCCGCTGTGCTCAAACGCTCCCGTCTTCTTATGCTCGTGACAAGAACGCCTCGTTCAGTACGGAAATGGATGTGGATACGCGCGCGCTCTCTGCATCGCGTGGCTTTCTCGACGCTTTTCTGATCGGATGCGAAGCCTTTCCCATTAGCATGGCAGTGTTTGGATCAGACTGACAGCCACAGAGTCTCCGATGCAGATCGCGTCAAAGTGTCTGGTTTGGTCGAGTCGTGCAGCAGATTCGCGCAAGCTCCAGGACATCCATTCCAGCACCGAACTCTCCTGGATTCTATAAACGCGGGTGGATAAGGTGGAATACGCTTCCGCGTCTCGCGGTCGAGAGCAGAGCTTCCGACGATGCCGTCCAGCAACGCCATACTCGAAACTCCTGCGTTCCGCCGCAACAGCTCGTGTCTTCGTGATCCTCGCCAACTCACATCCCCTCAGCAGAAGCAGCGAGAACCATGCGACGACTGTCCAACAATCCAAAGTCCGCGCCAGTGATCGAGTTCGTGCCTGGACTGGTGTACTACACCGCCGTCGCAGCAGACCCAACGCCGTGCGATGGCATTATCTACTTCTCGATCGACGACAAGCTGCACTACAACAACTTCTACCTGGACTTCGGGCCGCTGAACCTCGGGTGCACGTTCCAGTTCTGCACGGTGCTCAGCAAGATGGTGCACTCGGCGCTGCAGACCAAGCGCAAGATCTTCTTCTACTCGTCTCCAGAGCCGGCGTTCCGCGCGAACGCTGTCTGTCTGCTCTGCTGCTGGGGAGTGCTGTCGAGCAATATGCGACCAGAGGACGCTGTCGCGAAGTTCTCGTCGATGACGTTCCCTCCGTTCCACGACGCGAGTCCGGCCGAGTGCGACTACAAGCTCACGATCTCAGACTGCATCAAGGGCTTACTGAAGGCAGTGCAGCTGAAGTACGTCAACCCGAGCGAGTTCGACGTGCGCGAGTACCACCACTACGAGCAGGTCGAGAACGGCGACCTGAGCTGGATGTCGCCAAAGTTCGTCGCATTCGCTGGCCCGCACGACACGTTCTCCGCGAGCGCCGACGGGTACGTGACGCTCACGCCGGAGCACTACATCCCGTACTTCAAGAAGAAGAACGTCACGCTCGTGGTGCGGCTGAACGAGAAGCAGTACGACGAGAAGCGCTTCACGAGCGCTGGCATCAGCCACCTGGATCTGCTGTACCCGGACGGCGCGAACCCGCCAGAGTTCATCCTCAAGCAGTTCATCCTGGCGTGCGAGCAGACCCCCGGCGCAGTCGCAGTGCACTGCAAAGCCGGGCTCGGACGCACAGGGACGTGCATCGGCGCGTATCTGATGAAGCACGACCAGTTCACGTCGAAGGAAGCTATCGGCTGGCTCCGCATCTGCCGTCCAGGCAGCGTCATCGGTCCGCAGCAGCAGTTCATGGACTCGATCCAGCACAAAATGTGGCGAGCAGCAAAAGACGACGCGCAGGACAGCAAGGCGAGGAGCAGCGACAGGCGGCTCACAAAGCAGGCATCTACGAGTTTGTTCAGCATTAACATCTTCTCGCGCTCCAGCAAGTCCGATGCGTCTGCGAGCAACCCCGGCAGCTCGGCGAAGGATCCGCATTCGAGTGGGAAGCAGTCTGGCGGGCTCAGCAGCAGCAGCAAGACGCTATCTCACTATGGACTTGTGTCGCCACAGTCGAAGCCGTGCGAGGAGAAGAGCCAAGGCGACAGCCTGCTCCAGCTCAAGCAGGGCTACCAGCATCGCATCGTGAGGTAGTCGGATGCGTTTAGAGGCGAGCGAACGATATTTAACAGCGAAAGCGAATGGAAAGGTGGCATCCGAATCGATGTCGCGATTGGTCACGCACAATCTACTGTGCTATGCGGGCGTGCTCCAGATGGGTCAGCAACAACAGCACACATCACGCTACAACGCCAACCGAGAGGAGCTCTTTAAGGCAAATGCATGTGCATTAGCAAAAAAGGAGTAGCAAAACTTGCGCTCTGGGGAAAGGAAGAGCGCGATGATAAAAAGCGAAAGACTAACGCACAAAGAGGCAGTACCGTCGTTGCGATCGAAGGTGGCGAGTCAGGTGCTTCTCGGGAGAAGAAGCAGCAGGAGTCGGAAGGCGGCTAGCTCACTTGGCCGCGTCCGTAGGTGCCCTCCGGACACTTGTACTCCTCGGGGAGCAGCGACCGCTGCAGCGCGTTGAAGGCGTACTGGCGCTTGCCCGTGTTCTTGAACGCGTTCTCGAGGCGCACGCCGTTGCTGCGCATGGTCGAGACGGTGCGGATCACGAGCTCCTGTGGGAGCCCGTGGTGGTCGCACAGCAGCTGGATCTGCTCGAGCGTCACGGACATGCCCGTGCGGTCCTTCGCGCTCTTGCATGACGTGACGCGGCCGGCGCCGAGCAGCCGGCAGAGTCGCGAGCTCTCTTGGATGATCTTCGGATGCTTCGTCTTCACCACCTGCTTGCGCGCAGCGCTGATGCGCTCTTCCAACGACGTCAGCAACGGCTCGATCGTCGACACGGGCGTCGGCACTGCATCCGGCCGCACCGCCGCGAGCTTCTTGTACTCATCAATGTACGCCGTGAGCACGCGGAAGCTCTTGTGGTTGATCGTGTCCTGCAGGTACGTCTTCTTGCCGCTCGCGTTGTTCGCCAGCGTCTGCATCTCGTTGATGCCCTGCGTGAACAGCACAGGCGTGACGGGGATCACGCCGCCGCTGCGTAGCTTCGGCGGCAGTGTCGCCAGCACGGCTTCCTGGCAGCGGACACCGACCACGATGGTGTACGCGCCGCTCTTCGCGCCTTTGTTCACGCGCACCGACACGACGCTTGGCAGGTTCGTGTTGCGCAGGTGCAGGTTGAGCGTCGACGGCAGGTGGCTCGGCGGCGACGTGTCCAGCACGAATGTCATGTTCTTCATCGCGTCCACCGATGCCGAGAAGTCTTCGAGCATGCCGATCTCCTTCCCCTGCGTCGACAGCAGACTCTCGACCTGGAAGAGGAACCCGATCGAGTCGATCAGCTGCAGGAAGTGGCGATCAGTCGGGTGCTGCAGCGACACCTCCAGGTTGCGGCAGAAAGCCGTCACGAGCGCCGTCAGCGCCTGCGAGACGCACATGTCCAGGCGCGTGGTGAGCTGCCACAGGATGTCGTCCTGCGAGCGCAGCTCCGCCTTCGTCCAGTCCATCTCGTCGTTGTCACTGACACCAATCGCAGCACCGCCGCGATCCGACAAATCGCTCTGAAGGCGCGATAGCGTGCGCTTCTGCAGCTTGCTGCGCAGACTCAGGATGCTGCCGCCGTGGCGGAACTTGAAGCAGTGAGCCGCGAACGCCCCGACAGTGATGGTCGGGTACACTTTCACGGTGCTCGCCGTCCGTCTCGATCGCTGGGAGCGAAGGTCCGCAGTCGGACCGACCCACATGTCCTGCACATGCAGGTTAATCGGGAGGAAGCGAAGCGCCGCGCTCTTCTTCTCCGTGCTCGCTTTGAAGTTCACACCTTCGTCTGCGCGGCTGATGCATTTCTGGTGGCACTCGCGCAGCGCGTCCACGTACAGTCGGCGTCGCTGCACGCGCTCTTCCAGCCACTTCTGCACAACGGTCTGGTCATTCTCGTCCTGGATCTGGTCGATGAGGTTGTCGTACAGCCCGCTCACCAGTCCGCTCTTGCACTTTGTCTCGAAACTCGTCAGCTCTGCTCTCGCGCGGGAGAGGTCCTCCGCTCGCTCAGTGCGGAGAAGCTCCAGGTACTGGCGCGGAATCTCGTTCGTGAAGACGCTCTCCGTCATGTCCTCGACCACCATCTCGTTCCCTTCGGCGAACTGGAAGCTCTTCGTGACGTAGAAGCCGTTGTTCTCTTTCAGCGTCCGCGTGGAAACAGTCATGGACTTGACGCGAAGGTGCGGAGGGTCTTCTGAAGACGACGACGACTCCACCGCATTGCTAGCCATGTAGCGGCGATGGGAGCCTTCGCGCGCGACCAGGTTCATCTCGTCAGAGGCGAGCATCTCGCTGGAGGAGCACGTGAACTCGCAAAACACCTGCGGTCTCGTCGGAGGGGACAAGCCCATGCCCGAAACACGCGCGTGCTTTGCTCGCTCGTCGAGCTGCATCGAGGACGATCTGGTGAGGTTCATACCATCCTGCGAGTACCGATCCATGCTCTGCGTCCCGACAATGCCGTCTGGCAGCTCGTACACCACGAAACGCAGCACTGGGTTCGTCGGCATCACCGGGATCTGGAGCACAGACAAGAACGTCGCCACTTGCGTGGTCATCGAGCCATCCGTCGACGCGCTCTGCACCAAGGTTGGCAGCACTGTCTCAGTGAAGCCCACGCGGACCCACTGCGAGTTGCTCATGCCGATCATCGAGGTTCTCATCGACATGGACTGTCCGCGGCGATACCTCAAACCTTCTTGCTGCACGCCAGTCTGAAGAAGCGAGCTGATGCTGGACCGGTGGCGAACTGCAGTCGGGAGGTCGTCGAATACGTCCTCGCCAGTGACATCGTTCTCGCTGTGCTCAGCCACGTACAGTTCGACAAAGCAGGCGTGGGCGATCGGCACCTTGGACACGAGCTGAACCGACAGCGCCAAGATGTTCTGGTTCCCCTCGATGCTCTCGGCGCCGATTGGGACATACTCAGTGTCGAAGAAGTTCGAGACGCCAGTCCAAGAGTCGCTCACGAGATCTTCGTCCAGCATCGGGTTCCTGTCGCTGACATTCTCTTTCGTCAGTGAGCGGTCTTTCACGTGGAGCGACGGGTTCCAGTTCATGCCGTGCAGGCGAGGGTTCCACTGGAGGATGAGGAAGCCTGCCGGAGGGATCAGCGTCGGGAGCCAGATTGTGCACGTGTACCAGGCAACAGCGTTGATCTTCCAGTTCTGCGTGTACAGCACTAGGTTCAGGATGCTCGACAGTCCCAGGGAAAGCGAGATGGCGATGATGACAACGAGGTACGTTCGCAGCGACTTCCTCATCACCGACACGATCCGCTCGTCGAAGACGTCACCGGATTGCTGGATGAGCCGAGATCCGCGGCGAATGACGAACGAGCCCAGCACCAGCAGCACGATCGCCGTGAAGAAGATCATGATCTCGCCCCCGAACACTGCAGCGAAGTACCACGACGAGTCGTGCACGTACTTGCAAACCTCCTCGGTTGCATACTTCCACTGGTATGGCTGCAGATCCGGGCAGTAGTCGCTGTCGCATAGGCGCTTGTTGTACCGCGGGTTCTTCAGGTAGTCGTTGTACGTGCACTTGAAGAAGTCGGTCAGCGTGATCATGCCGTACAGCGCGTACGTGTAGAAGGCGGCGTTCGTCAGCATAAACGCCAGGAGCACGTAGACGCGGCGCATCGTTCGGATGTTCTGGTTGAGGACGGTGAGCCAGTGGAAGCAGACCGCGGTCATCATTGTCCACGTACAGCACATCGTGATCTGCCGGAGCACGTAGTAGATGTGGCTACTGTTCGTGTCGTGCCCGTTGGACGAGACGTGGATCCAGATCGAGTTGCCGATGATCGACAGGAGGAACACGAGCACGACGCACACCGAGGTCATGTCGTTGAAGAAGGAGCTTCCCGAGAACGTGACGCCATTCTGGTGCCAACGCAACACACACACACATACACAGCATTAGCACGAGCAAAAACGGTATGCGAAGAAGAAGACAGAGCAGCCGGAGCGACGTACCATTCGCGTGATCAGGATCGCGCCGACGAGCGCAACCGAGTAGATCGTCACGGACATCACGCTGTACACACTTAATCCGTGATTCGAATCTGCACCAAACAACAGCAACACGACTGGTTAGCTCGCTTCCGGATAAGCAAACCTGGCAGCAGCAACGAACTGGACGTACTCGTTGATTCGTGGGACAGCAGTTGCGCACAGTCAACCCCTTGCAGCCTCTCTCGATCAATCAGTGACACTTCGACAAGCGGAGGCAGCCAGAAGCGACCCGTTGTGTTCGACTCCTTCGCCTTGGACCACATGACGCCAGCGACCTGGAGCTGGAAAGTGAAGTCCTTGTTGATCTCCCACGACGCATTCTCCCCCGCGCCGGACGGAAGCAGCTTCTTCACGCAAAAGTACGTCTCGTTGGCAGAGTCGACTTCCAGGCGAGCATCGCCAGGCGACGTGTAGAAGCCGATGAACGGGTTGCCGTCCTTCATGTACGCCGCGCTTGCGAGCTCCTCGAACGTCACATTGGCGGTCGTCGGGCGCCCTTTTCGGCTGCAGCTCGACGAGCGCAGGTTGACGCACACTTTCGGATCGACCGAGCTGAGACCGATGACGGTAGATGTCGAGAACGACAGCGTGAGCGTGTTGGAGTCGCCGTCGACCCAAAGCAGCGACGAGTGGACCGTCCCGTCCTGGATCTCTGGGACTTCCATCGAGGCGAGGTTTAGCGCCGCCAGGTTCGCGCCGAAGCGCGCCACTTGGTCCGTTGACAGATCGGCGGCGACGCTCAGCTCTCTCGTTCTTCGGCTCGCCGACGCGGATCCAAGAGTCCCCGACGACTTCTCGTACGCCAGGACGATCCCCACACTGGACGATGAGAAGCCTCCGTCGGGTCCGCTGACGACGCTTCGCGTGAGCTTGAACTGAATCGGCGCTTTCGAGATCAGTGCCATCAAGTCCTGTCTGTCCTCCAAGAGGTCCATCACGTTGATGAACCCAACCTGGGTGGAGTTCGCGGCCGGGCAGTTCGACGGATCCGTCACTGCGTTGCACGGCCGAACCTCGTACGCCCGCGTGACGTCGCTCTGGCTCCGCTGACCCGTCAGTGTGACCTGGACGGACGTCATTTCCCACATCACGAATCGCCACTTAGTGGGGAGGCTGATCGCCACCCACCACTTGCTCGATCGGCTGAGCGGACTCTGGTCTCCCAAATTGTGGAACGCTCCCATGATGTCGGATGCCAGCAGCGTGAACGTGATGTCGGCGACGCTGTTTGGCGTTGTCGGACTGATCTGCAGCTTGTACGAGTCCGTTGACACTGACAAGAGCACAGCATCGAGGTCCAGTCAGATGCGCATCCTATCAACCAGAAGAGAAAACAACGAAGCAGCACGCTTGCACTCACCGCACAACTTGTAGCCAGCGCGACACGCTCCAGCAGTCGATGCTTCGCACATCGCGTTCGACGAGTTTCCAGGGTACTCGTTCTGGCACTCGGAGCTTTTGCAGCGGCAGAAGTCGGATCGATATGGCGTGACCACGGTGCTCGAGCCCTGCAAATGGAAAGAGATGAGCATTCGCAGAAGCAACGAGTGATTGGCATGAAGATGCAGCGTTGTGTGTTTCTTACCGAGTTGCTTTGAGTCGTTTTCTTCTTGTCTGCCTGCAGCAAGCAAGTCATTTCGTCAAGAACAAGTTAGCACAGCAGCAGTTTCTCACCAACCATTTCACTGAGCACACTGCATACATGTGCACGCACCACAATGACGACGCTCTCTGCATTCGCACGACTGGAGCTGCTGTCACCATCGAGGGACGCGTCGCTGCCCACCACCAGCGACAGTGACTTGACGTTCGTGCTCACAACAGAGACGCAGCCAGCACCGCCTGAGCACGCCGCTGGGAGTGCATCGCTGGTGCGAGTTGGCGTCGGTGATGCTCGCGTCACCGCTGGAGTTGTCGCAGCCGGAGTGTCCACCTGGGCTCTCTCTTCCACGCCGGTGGCAACGACAGCCCTCGTCGAAGTCGGCGCAGGAGAACTCGGTTTCACGAAAGTTGTCGTCGAAGTCCTCCCAGTCGTGGCTGAGGTGGGCTTTGGCACAGGAGCCGGCGCCTTTGTCGCTGAAACTGGCGGCTTCTTGTCATCGTTGTCGTTGTCTCGATCTTCTTTCCCTGGGAACTGGATAGCACCCGCGTGACCGCGCTTGGAGCCGGAGCCGCGGTGCGGTCCTGCCCACGAGATCGGTCGCCTTTTTCCCTGGCTACCGGAGAAGTCCGCGTCGTCTCCAACCTCGCCAGGGTCCTCTGAACGCGACTGCGACGAGAAAGACGCCGACGAGTCGCGGGGAAACGTGATCTCGTTGCCGCTCGTGCTCCCAGAGCCACTCTCGGAGCCCGACGAGCTGGAGTAGAAGCTCCTGTCGTCCACTTCATCTCCGAACAGTGATCCTATCCAGCAACACCCAAAGTCAGCAGAGCCGTTCTGTCGTACACAGTACCAGATAGACGCGCAATAGCAGGGGGTCCGCACCACTTCCGTCGGTCGATCCGTCTGCGCTGCCGGGAATGAAGTCTCCTCGGCGCTGCGTCACTCGGTCTTCATCGCGCACTCGGTCGGGACCTGTTCTCCGCACACGCACACACCACGCGCGTCAACACCCTCGTACATGCAGCATACCTGTCTCCACGAAGACAGCATATAGAGCGAAGAGAGAGACGACGACGCACCTGCGCGCGTTGCTGCTACAGCGACGAGCGCTGTTCCCACCGCCACCGCCACGCAGAGAAGCGCTCGCCGCGGACCCACGCGTGGTCCACTGCGCTGCTGGGTTCGCGAGGGGTTCACATACACACACACACACACACACAGTGTTAAGCGCACGCACACATAGAGAGCGTGTCATACACAGCACCACAAGCCACCAGCCGCAAGCACCGCGTCGCCGCCACTCACCCGCCTCATGAGCCTGTGTGCGAGAGCGTCAGTGTGGGTTTGTCGCCTCGTTGCCCGCTCGCTCGCGCAAAGTGCGGGGTTCAATCAATTTCCGTGGTCAAATCATCCGAACCCTATCCATCCGTGCGTCTTTTCAGCCAGTGAGCGGGCGAGAAATCGAGTGAGGCGGAGTATTAGCCAGTCGTCGAGCGGCAAAATCCCATTTTTTGGCTGCAAAAAAAGAAAGAAGTCAGCGCCATCTGGCTTCCCTGAAACCGGAGACCAGTAATGCGGGCGAGTACTGTATGCAGAGACACAAAGAATGTACCGTGAGCTACCTGAACAGAGCGCTCCTCGTGAGTTGAGTTCACTCGCTTCATTGGCTGCGCTGCTTTTGGGTCAAAGCGTCACGAAGCAATTGCGAGCAACAAGAGCTCTCTCTCTCTCTGCACCTACCTGCACGCGCGCACGACACCTCCTGCAGCGACCATGGCGGCGTCGGACTACGACTCGAGCGACAACGGCGGCGACTCCGAGCCGGAGAACGTCGAGCAGATCGTGCGCCACGCCGAGACGCGCCTCGGGCAGAAGAAAGCCACCCGAGCGGCCGAGCTCAAGAAGCCGGCCGCCAAGGTGCAGAACCTCGAAAAGTACAACCGCCGCGCGCCGCTCTCGCAGAAGAAGATCAAGGTGCGTTTGTGCTCCCAATGCCTGTGTGCGTGTGCTCATGTCAAGTGCTACTGCTGACGATTGCTGCTGTATCATCGTCCACTTGCTCGCTGCGATCTGGTGCCGCCCACGCTGCCGATCTTCTGTAGGACATTCGCGACAAGAAGCTAAAAGGCAACCTGACGCGCACGAATGCCAAGCACCAGCAGGCGGCGATCTCCGCGGCCAAGTCCGAGATCCTGCTGCCGAGCGCCGCGGGTCTCTTGGAAGCCGAGGGGCTCGAGAAGACGTACAAATTCACACAGGCGCAGCTCGCGGAGAACGTCGACCAGAACACTGCGCGCAAGATCTTCAGCCTCGACCTGCCGGACTACGGCGCGTACCGCGCGCGCTACACGCGCAACGGGCGGAACCTGCTGCTGGGCAGCGAGAAGGGCCACCTGGCGCTGCTCGACACGCTGCGCATGAAGCTCACGTGCGAGTTCCAGGCGAACGATCTCGTGCGCGACGTCGTCTTCCTGCACAACAACTCGATGTTTGCGGCCGCGCAGAAGAAACACGTGTACGTAGCTGTGTCCTGCTACTGCTGCTGCTATGGACAATGGTGGAAGGGTATCGTGCTGACGCCTCGGATCTCGCTCGCCTCGTGTCTTCACACACCACAGATACATTTATGACAGCACTGGCGCCGAAGCCCACTGCATCCGCACGGTGCCTGAGCCGCGCCGCATGGAGTTCTTGTCGTACCACTTTCTGCTCTCGACCGTGAGCGGCAACGGGCTCCTAAGTTATCACGACGTCACGAACGGCAAGCAGGTCGTGGCGCACCGCACAAAGCTGGGCTTCTGCGACACGATGGCGCAGAACCCATGGAACGCCGTGATCAACCTGGGCCACTCGAACGGCATCGTCTCGCTCTGGACGCCAAACATGCCGGAGGCTGTCGTGAAGATGCAGTGCCACCAGGGACCGAGTACGTACTGAGCTGTTGAGCTATGTGGAGCAGTTGGCATCTGGCTTGGAGTACTAACCCGTGAGTTGCTTTCCCCTGCTCTCTGCAGTTCGCTCGATGGGCATCGACCACAGCGGCAAGTACCTCGTGACTGCCGGCGCGGACCGCAAGGTCAAGGTCTTCGACCTGCGCAAGTACCAGGAGCTGAACGAGTACTACCTCACGGCGGCGGCAAACTCGCTGAGCGTGAGCCAGCGCGGGCTCGTGGCGCTGGGCTTTGGGCCGAACGTCCACGTGCTGAAGAACCCGTTCACGTCGGCGTCCCCGTCGCCGTACATGACGTACATGATCCCGGGCTCGCAGGTGAGCTCGCTGGCGTTCCAGTCGTTCGAGGACGTGCTCTCCGTGGGGCACTCCACGGGCTTGAACAACATCGTGATCCCAGGCGCCGGCGAGCCGAACTTCGACACGTACGAGGCGAACCCGTACGAGAACGCCAAGCAGCGCGGCGAGTCCGAAGTGCGCGCGCTGCTGGAGAAGCTGCGTCCGGAGATGATCACGCTGGACCCGTCGGCCATCGGCCGCGTGGACCTGGACCCGGCTGAAGAGCAGCAGCGCAAGATCCAGCAGATGGAGCGCGCAAACGCCGAGGCTGCGAGCGCCGCGCCGAAGAAGAAAATGCGCGGCCGCAACCGCCCGTCGCGCCGCCTGCGCAAGAAGCAGCAAAACGTCGTGGACATCCAGAAGGAGAAGTTCCGCGAGACGGTGGAGAACCAGAAGAAGCGGAAAGAGCGGCTGCAGCAGCAACAGGAGTGGAACGCCAAGGCCGAGAGCGCTCCCACGGCGCTCAACCGGTTCTTCAAGAAGCAGCAGTAGTGCGCGAGCCACTGCCAAGAGCGCCGGCAGCGCGCTGCCAGCACGAGGCAGACGTTGGCGTCCTCTTCTCAGCAGTTGGTGCAGGTTGGTCACTCGATAGAATCAGGAGAAAGCAACATGCACACGTAACCTCAGAATATATTCATCTCTCTCTCACACGCACACACACACAGAGGCACGCACTGGTTGAAATCCAAATCCATGCGTTGTATTGATGCGATTAGCGCGTTCGTCTCCTCATTCGCAGCGTCGCCTTCGCTTGCTCACAAGCACGACAACAGTGCGAACATGGGAGACAAAACCACATTTCCGAAGACCTCCTGAAGCAAATCCTACCGTTTTTGTTTTCCTTCCATTCGCCCCCACCACGTCTACGCGAGGTAGCGGTACGTGTTCGCCTGGTCCGGGTCGCGCTCGAGGTACTCGCGGTCGATGAGCGCTTCGATTCGGCGCTTGATCACCTTGAGGTTCGGCTTGAAGAACGCGAGCTGGCTGAGCACTTCCGAGATGAGCTGCTGGTGCTGCAGCGTCTTGCGCGCCTTCATGATGCGCACGATTGCGGCCTCTATCGCTATACTTCGGTCCTCCTCGACGTTCTTCTGGCTGTGGCTCTCCTCGAGCGACGCCATCGGGATGCGGATCTTGCGCATGGGCGACGCGAACGTCTTGTTCACCTCAAAATTGTCGCTCGTCGAGATCGTCTTGCCCGCCGGCAGCTTCGCCAGGATCTTGTACTTGCCACACGAGAGCGAGTGCAAGATGCGCTTTACGACGTCCACTGATAGGTTCAGCGACTCGCGCACGGCCTCGAACGAGAGCGCGCCTTCGCCGTCGTTGAACAGCAGCAGCGCCACAGCCTGGAGCGTCGTCACCTGCAGGTCGTACCATTTCTTCTTCGGGAAGTTCGCGCGAATCTGTAGCCAGCCATACAAAATAACACTGTTAGCACGCCACAGCTGATGGAAAGCGATAAACCAGAAAGCACGGGCAAGCTCGTACCGTGGCGTTTCCGAGCGAGTGAATCCACTGCAGTCGGCGGTGGCTCGTCTTCGAGTCGTAGTACACCTTGAACAGGTTCATCGAGCGCACCATCTGCGGCGGCATCGTGATCTCCAGCACCTTGTACGACGGCCAGTAGCCTGTCGTGAGCACCTGCACGCTGAACTCCATGTTGGCGGTGGCGCTCGCAGTCTCGTTGCTGCGCTGGTTCTTCAGGAAGCTCTCGAACTCCTGGTGGTGGTCGCTGCCGATCGCCAGGTCGTTCATCATGCCCTCCATCTTGCCCGTGAACTGCGCGCCGCAGCGCAACTTGAGCTTCCCGATCATCAGCACTTCCGCGTCAGCCGACGCCGAGCGCTGGTTCAGCAGCCGCTTCGCGAGCTGGTTGCGGTAGATCTCAGCGAACAGGTCCTTGTCGGTCAAGTACGAGAACACGAACACGACCTTCTCCAAGTAGTCCTCGACCTGCTCGTCGCTGAGCTTCTCCCCGCCCGTCTTGAGAATGCGGTCGCAGAACGTGCTCATGAGCTTCGCCGAGCTGTCGGGACCGACGTCCTTGTTCACAAACTCGACGAACGCCTCCTTCAGTGCCTTCTGGAACAGCGAGTTGCCGGCGAACTGGTCGTTCACGATGCTCCGGAACTTGTCGTGGATCGTGAGAATGTCCTTGATGAACGCAGGGTCCGAACTCGCGTCCTTGATGTTGCCGCTCGTGACGGCGTTCGCGCGCTTCTCGACAATGTCGTTGCCAACCGCCGTGATATGCTTCTGCACGAGGTCCGCAATCGGCTCGAGTCCGTTCTTGATGCGCGAGAAGAGGCGGTACATGCGCGCGAGGTCGTCGAGCTTGTCGTACTTGAGCAGCGCAATCACGCCGGAGTTCTCGCGCTCGATGAGCTCCTTCTGCGCGGCCTCGAGCAGCACTGCCTCGAGGCGCTTGATCAACTTCGGCTCGGTCGTCTTGTGCAGGTAGCGCGCGACGCGGCTACGCTCGCCCTGGAGCGCGTCGTCCACTTTCTGCAGGTACACGGGCGTCGAGTCCTCGCTCAGCCACGCCTTGGACTTGCGCTCGTAGTACGTCGCGCTCACCTGCACGAGCTCGGTCTCGAAGTGCGTCTGGTACACGTCGAGCGACTTCATGCCCATGACCTCGAAGATCTCGACGCAGTTGCGCATGAGCGTTGTGTCGATGATCTCGCCGTTGCGCTCCTTCTCGATGAGCTCGATCATGGCCCATTTCACGCGGCCCTTGACTTTCTGGAACACGACGCGGTCGAAGCTCTGCAAACCGGCCTCCTCGAGCGTCGGCAGTGAGTGGTGCTTGACGTAGTACCGGTCGAGGTACATGAAGAAGCGCGACATCCACTTGTTCATGAGCTTGTGGTTCTGCCAGCGCTTGACGAGCTCCTGCAGGAAGAACTCGTCGTGCGCGCGCTCGAGGCTCGGCAGCACGTTGTTCTCGAGGTACGTGTCGAACGTGCTGCCGTGGCGCTCGTAGAGCTGCTCCGAGAAGTTGTACGGCGAGCGCTGCGTGCACATGTTGTAGCACGTCGTGTAGATCGGCATGAACGAGTTGGGCGGGAAGGGCGAGGCAGTGACCTTATCGAAGCCCTTGTCGAGGATCGCGAGCAGCACGTCGATGGCCTTGGGCTTGATCTCCTGGTCCCAGCCGTCCTCGAGGCCGATCATCGCTTTGCTCATCGCTGCTGGTGCTGGTGCTGGCCGCTTGGCTTCTTCCCCCTTGCTCGCTTTTGGCTTTTGGCTTTTGGTGGCTTGTTCTCTTTTGGGACTGGGTTGCGAATGAACCAAAAAGCGTGAGCTCCCCGTCGAAAGCGATACGTGGGTTGCGAATCGACTGCGAAGGGGAGCGTAGATACATCTTCGACCATCACTCGGCCGCTATTTCGGACACACCAAACTCGAGGATGAACTCAGTTCCAGACGCCACGAGCCCACGAGTGCGTTTGAGCTGCGATCCAGCCATTGATAATGCGTCGCAGGCTGCTGCGTTCGTCCACATCCTCCCATCCGAAGCGCCAGTCGCTCCTTGTGCGCTGCTTTGGCTCTGACGAACCCTTTTGTGAGATCTCAACTGCACCATGATCCGACGTGGAACAAATTCTTCTCGCGTGGCGCTCTGCATTCGAAGCGTATGCTGCTCAAGGCGTCGCGCAGCGGGATGTCGAGCAGGATGGCACGCGCTCTGCTGTGGCGAAGTGCTTCACTGCAGATTGTCATCTGTCTCGGCGTTGAGGACAAGCGCGATCCGAATGTGTCAAGAATGTCAGCATCTATACCTGTCTAAACAGATCGTCGGAGCTGCCAAAAGGTCGGTGTCCAGTTTTGCGCGCGATGGACCGAGTTCGCGCGGGAAGCGCTGCGACGGCAACGGCGACGGCGACGACTCCGACGATCATGACGCCGCCAGCCTCGCGCCGCAGCTCCCGTTCCAGCGACCACGCGAGTGGAAGCGCCCCGCAGCCCTCGCCCGACGCGAGCCGGTCACTCTGGCGGTTCTCGCTCGGGTTCTCAATCGGACGCAGCCGCCGCAGCGACGTGGTGATCCCGACCACCGCCAAGACGCGCACGGTCAGCAAGCTGCATGTGCGCGTCTTCCCTGTGCGCGACAGCCGCGCAGAGAGCTCTCCAGCGGCGGTCGATCCGCACATGGCTGTGTTCTACAGCAAGCCCACGCGGTGGGTGCTGCAGGATCTCGAGGCGATGAACGGGACGTCCTTGAACGGTGTGGATGTGCCGCCAGGCGGATCCGTCGAGCTGCACGACAACGACGAGCTCGTCTTGGCGTCGACGATGCGTCGCGGCGTGCGCATGACGATCCGCATACCGCGCGAAGACGGCTCGATGATATCCGTGGATCTGGAGAATCGAGAGACTGTCGAATCGCCAGAGCCAGCAGCGCCTGAGAGAGCAGCAAGTAGCCCCGCTCCAGTGGCGGCTGTCGCGCCGACTGCCAGCAGTCCAGGCTTTCGGACGCCGCCTCCAACAAGGACAGCGATTCGCTTCACGAGTAGCACCGTCGCGACGAAGCGCGAGCGACAGCATCGAGACAGCGCAGAGCGACCACGCGGCGGACGTCACGCGACCGGCGGCGACAACGAGCCCATGGAAGACGTGGGCGAACCAGTCCAGCGCAAGCGCAGTCGCCGTCTGGAGGAGCTGGACGATCAAGACCGGTGCATGATGTGCCCGATCTGCTTCGAGTACTTCCACTCGAGCGTCACGCTGCCGTGCTCGCACACGTTCTGCGGGCTGTGCGTGAGCAGCTGGTTCCGGTCGTCGCTATCGTGTCCACAGTGCCGCGCAGACGTGACGAGCCTGCCCGTGCGCAACCGCGCACTGGACGACCTCGTGCACCGGCTCGCAGGCGAGACAGAGGGCTACAAGGCGCTCGTCAAGAGGCGGCTGAGAGCGCAGATCGAGTGCCAGCGCGAGCCGCAGTCGCGCTCTCCGGGGTTCCACACACCCACTTCGCGAAATCCGTTCCTGAGCGACTCGCCTCGCACTCCACGGTTCACATCCGGCTCCAGGACTACTTCGACGACGACAGCATCGTCACCAGCAGCTGCAGCAGCAGGCGGCGGCGCGAAGAACATTGCATTGCCCAACGTGTTCACGCGCTGGAGGCAGGAGGAGGTCGCACGTGTACGGTCGATTCTCGCCAAGCAGTTTGGCGAGGTGCGGCTGCAGACGTGTCGCCGCATGGGGCTCACCGAGGCGTCCATGAAGCAGGCTTCGCTCTCGCAGACGGCCATCGCGATGCAGAACCTGCTGCTCGACTGGTGGCCCTACGAGCGTGTGCGCGACGAAGGCGACCAGCGGCTCAAGATTTTCCTGCACTTCGGGTGACTCGCGTGTCAATCGATCGCGTGGCGCGAAGAGACGCGAGGAGGAGGCGTTTGGGATGTTGCGCGAAGGTGACCCATTGGGATGTGCTCTCTTTCTTTGTGAAGAAGGCATTTTTCATCTTGAGCAGAAAATCGCGAGCAGCTCCGAAGCGACGAAGACGACGACGAGAGATGACGACCGTGGAGCGACGAGTATTTAAGCACAACGGTAGGGGGTTGCATGGGCTTTGTACGGGTAGTAGAGACGACTGTATACATACATACACGATACGTTTGCATGCGTGAGCGCTCTCTTGCCGTGGCGTCGCTTACTGTTGGTGCTCACTCGTCGGCGCTCCGTGCGTGCATGCGCAGACCAAGTGATCTACGAGTGGGAGCAGTCGCTCGAAGAGCTGAACGTGTATATCCGCCCGCCGCCGGGCATCGTCGCTAGCATGATCCTGTGCGAGATCACCGCGAGCCACGTGACCCTGGGACTGCGCGGCTCGAACGACAAGTTCCTCAATGTGAGCAGTGCTGTGTGCTTCTCGATCGCATGAATGGCGCGACGCTCACCGGCACCCGATCGATTGTTGCTATTGCTGCGCGCGTGTATGCTACTCATGTGCAGCACGATCTGTCGAGTGCCGTGATCGTCGCGGAGAGCTACTGGATGCTTGGTGAGTGTTTCTGTTTCTGCTCCATGTGGACGTAGCGAGTGACTGGCGTTTACTTTTGCTCACTCTGTTGAATGGTACGCATGGAGAGCAGACCAAGGCGAGCTGACGATCAACCTGCAGAAGATGAAGAAAGGGCTGATGTGGCCGAGCGTGTTCGTCGGTCACGGCGAGGTGCGTCGCGCGATGCGCTTGGCAGCGAACACGACACGATGCAGCTTTTTTGGTCGCTTGGCTGTTGCTGACGAGTGCACCTGACTGCCTTGTTTGGATCTCGCGAATGCAGCTGGACCCGATGGCGCAAGAAGCGACGAAGCGGCAGATGATGCTCGAGCGGTTCCAGGAGGAGAACCCAGGCTTTGACTTCTCAGGCGCAGAGTTCAACGGCTCGGCACCAGATCCGCGCACGTTCATGGGCGGCGTCAAGTACGCCTAGGTGCTATTACTCGAGATTTGACATCACACTGTGCATTGAGCCGTCTGGAGGCCGAGGGTTATCCACCTCCGTCTCCTCGCTGGCGACAGGACGTGAGTCGCTCCGAGCGGTGGCATCGAAGTCGCGTCGATGACGCCGTCGCCTTCGCTTTCGTGTCGAAAATTGCTGAATACATCACATTTCGAGAACGAATCATAAATAACAGGAACTGGAATCATGAAAATCCAACAACCGAGCAAAAATCAAAGTTGGCGCCGGTCCATCGAACTCGCCTCACACTTTGGCTGGGAAACCTGGGACTCGACGGCAGCAGCGACGACGACGAGCACGCGAGCCACGCCGCGCAGACCGCCTCCCTCTCTGCCCCTCTACGCATCCGCGCACACACGCAATCACCAGCGGCCGCACAGCCCACGCGCACACGCAGCCCCAGATCCCTGACCGTCATGTTCCGTGCGCGCAAGTTCGCGGAAGTGCCGTCGAAGCGCAGCGGCGGACTGCTCTCGCCGCCGCACGCAGACCTGCTCGCGGCCACGGGCGGCACCGCGGCCGCCACGGCGCACAGCAAGCGCCAGCGCCTGCAGCTTGAAGCCGCCGAGGCGCTTTTCTTCAGCCACCAGCAGCAGATGTCCTCGGTCTCCGCGGACGGCGGCGACGAGGCGGAGAACGTGCTCATCGAGACGCCCGAGTGCACGATCACGATGGTGGACACGCTGCCGAGCGTCGTCGGCGAGGAGCTGCGCAAGGAGCGCTTCGCGCACAAGCAGACGCCGCAGATCGTGTCATGCCGCGCGTCGATCCCGTCGGCGCGCCACAGCAGCGGGCGGCAGTGGGTCGTGTACTTCGTCGTGGTGCTGCGCACGAAGATCCTGCTGTGGCAGGAGGAGCAGGGCAAAGCGATCTCGCTCGCGCTCCCGGACGAGCTGGACGACCGCGAGGTGCTGAATCCGTTCCTCTTCGCGCTCTACGGGCAGAGCCTGTCGCTCATGGTGATCGGCAAGAGCGGCATCGTGCTCTTCTGGGAAGACATCGATCTGCCTTACGAGAGCGTCCCGCTGAGCGTGCAAATCCCGCTGCAGTACGACGAGGAGGTGTTCACGAACGCCGACGCGGCCATGTCGACGGCGGAGCAGCAGCATGGCGAGTCGGGTGCGCTGGCGCAGATGCCCGAGGACGACCTCAAGAGCATCGTGTGCTGGAGCAACCAGGGGAACGTGTGGGAGGTCGCGATGGAGGACCGCCGCATCCGCGTGCGCTCGTTCGAGAAGCGCAACGGCGGCTTCCTCTCGGGTCTCACCAAGTCTGTCTCGCAGTTCTTCTTCGCGTCCTCGGTGTCGCGCTCGAGCGGCAGCGGACAGTACGGCGGCGAGCTGGACCCGAACCTGCCGATCAAGTACGTCAAGGTCGTGCCGTCGGTCTCCGATGGCGTCGTGAGCGACGAGACCGCAGACATGCTCGTGC
This sequence comes from Globisporangium nagaii, assembly GCA_023335995.1. NCBI lineage: Eukaryota > Oomycota > Peronosporomycetes > Pythiales > Pythiaceae > Globisporangium > Globisporangium nagaii. The sequence goes on from JAADWH010000007.1 coordinate 68,930, forward strand.
TCTTCAGCAACGGCGTCGTGGAGCGCCGCACGTTCAGCACGGCCGACGTCATGGACTGCTCGTGCGTGTCCGTGCGGCACTTTGACGCCACGCGCGTCGCGATCAGCTACTTCAGCGACAACTTCCCGGACCAGCACCTCGCGAAAGTCGAGATCGTGTCGCTGCCGTACGTGCTGGACAACTGCTTCGCGCTGCTCGTCGCGTTCGTGTGCTCGTCGCGCCAGGAGTCGTCTGCGCGCGTCAAGTACGCTGTCTTCCAGTTCTCGTTGGGGTCCACGAGCGAGTCGCCCGAGCCGGAGTGGGCGTGCGTGCTGGACTACGAGCCGTCGTTCTCCGAGAGCGGCGGCGACACGAGCCGGTACTTCCAGGTCGAGTGCTTCGGCATCGCGCGTGGCGCGTTCTACCTCGTGTGGACCAAGGCGCTGCCGATCCAGTTTGCGTCGATCCTGCTGCCGCGCGCGAACCAGACGACGGTGCGTTACGCAGCGTTCTCGCTGCAGGGCGTGCACAACCGCACGGCGGTGGGCTTTGGCGCGCGACTAGAGGCGAACGAGTTCGCTGGCGACGCGATCAAAGGCTCCGTGTCGTTCGTGCTCATGGAGGACGACAACAAGCTGTCGCATGGCGGGACAGTGTGTGTCGCGACGGCGTCCAACATGCAGAAAGTGGAGCCGCTGCCAGCGCGGTTCTCATCGTCGAGCCTTACGAGCGCGTCGCTGCACGAAAAGAGCCGCAAGCGCCTGGAAGAAGCGAGCCGCATCACGGGCGAGACGCCGCATTTCCTCGCTGAGAACCAGGATGTGCAGGAGTATGTGCGCCTGTTGACGACCCATTTCCACGACGACCCGTACTCGAGCTCGCCGCTGCGGATCGCGAACAAGGACGCGCTGGCAGTCGCGCAGGCGGCTGTGTCGATCGATTTCCAGATTTTAGACGCGAAGCCTTCGTCGGGACTGCGATGGGGTAAAGAAGACACAGAGGAGGCTACTCGTGGCCACCATCCTCACACTGCGAAGAAGAACGCGGCAGGTGGCGTGGCGCTCGTCACACCGAAGCTCGTGCGCTTCCAACTGGAGGAGAAGCGCACGCGCCACACCGAGTTTGTGGACTTCCTGCAGCGCCGGTGCGCAAACGTATGGCAGGCGATCGTCAAGTCCCCCGAGCTCAGTCGGTACGTGACGGAGGACGAGGAGAAGCTGAACGCTGCGATCTCGCTGAGCAAATTCCAGGGGTCGCTGTACTCTCAGGACGCGACTAAAGACGGCTCTTCTTCGTCTGCTGGGAGCATCCAGCGCCGCCTGACAGGTCAATTCCTGCTGCACGCGATCGAGAAGACTGTGGAGCAGCGCGGGTACCAGAAAGAGCAGCTCCGCCTGGCTGGCTACAACGCGTTCGACATTTTCTACTGCGAGGTGAGCAAGATCACGGAGCTCTTCCAGTCGCTGAGCGTGGAGCTGCAGAAGCTGAGCACGTCGATCGGCGAGAGCGACCCGACGTACCTGTTCGCACTGCTGGAGGCGGGCTACAGTATGCTGAGCATGCTCAAGCCTTCGTCCGTGAGCTCCGAGTCTCAGGCGTCGAGTGGTGGTGCGTTCGCTGCGACGGGGAGCTGGGCGTTCACGCGTCCAGTGCGCGAAGTGATCGTGGACCAGATCTCGCGCCTGACGGTGCTCGTGGGCTACTCGGCACTCTCGGGCGAGAAGCGGATCCGGTGGGAGAGCGACGAGATCTTCGAAGTGACAGACCAGATCAAGAGCCTCGGGTGCGTGCTGCTGGACGGCTACTTGCGCTTCCTGCCAGCGCTCCAGGGCGAAGAAGCCGAAGATCTGCGGAAAGAGTCGGGCTTGAGCAAGCGCTACGTGCTCAATCCGCTCGTGTACGTCGCGTCGAACACGGCGCTGGATACCGAGCGTGCAGGCACTTTCGGCGGCGGTGCAGACTTTGAGCAAGAAGGAGCGTACGTGGAGCGCAAGCGCCACGAGCTCTTTGCGCAGTGCGTGAAGCTCGCGGAGAAGTACGCGTACTACGACGCCATGGTGTTCTTGGCGTACACGGAGGACCAGGCGAATCTGTCCAAGCTGGACTACGTGCTGGGCAAGCTGCCGAAGAGTGCGACGACGAAGCGCTTGGAGGCGTACTGCAAGGCGTTCGAGGGCTTTGCGCAGTTCCTGTTCAGCTGGTACGGCGGCGAGGTGCGCAACCCGTGGCCCGTGTCCGAAGCGTACGAGCGCAAGGCGCGGTCGACGATGCTCGCATACATGCTGGGCAACTCGAAGCTCTTCGGCGGGTCGCTCCACCAGTACATGAAGAGCCACGCGGAGCTCTCGCAGCACTGCTGGATGACGGCGATCTCGATCGAGCGCTACGACCAGAGCGCGACGCTGGCGCTGCACGAGGCTGAGCGCGAACAGACGTCGCTCGCGAAGCGCAAGAACCTCACGAGTCTCGCGAAGATCGCGGCGCTGGCAGCGCCAGACACGTCGCGCAACGAGGAGAGCATGCAGCAGATCAAGCGTGAGGTATGTCTCTGTATATTGTCATCACTTGGGGGGATGGGAATCTGTGAGGCAGCCTAGCTAACTTTCTGTTGCTCTCTTTGCTCCCTCAGCTCATGCGCACGAAGATCCAGGAGCTGCTGCAGCAGCTGCCGCTGGAGCGAGCGGTCGACACGCGTCCGCTGGCGCTGGACGAGCTCGTGGACGCGTGTCTGGAGGCGTCGTCGTCCGCCGTAAAGAGCGATCCGATGAGGTGCGTTCATCACGAGCTTGTGTGAGGAGCTGTTCTGTCGTGGCACTTTTCACGAAGAGGCTGACTGGCTGACTCTGTGGCTGTAGGATGAGCCTGTTCCTGATGGCGCTGGAAGCTGTGGAGAGCGCACAAGAGTCGCCGGACGAGTTTGACACGGCGCTCGCGCGCGTGTGGCGCCACTGCCTCCTCGAGGACGAGGAGCTGTGGGAGCTGCTGCTGCGAGAGTACACCTCGGGCGTGAACGAGCAGAAGCTCGAGCTGCTGATGCGCGAGACGCTGCTCTTCGCTGCCACGACGCAGTATTTATCCGCACGCCGAAAGCACCGCTCTGGCCACGCGAGCGCGGCGCTGACGATCGAGATCCTGGACGACCTGGTGGAGAACGAGGAGGACGAGCACTCGGTGATCAGCGTGCGCAGTCGCCAGCTCTTCGCCAAGACGCTCAACTTTGCGATGGCGCACTGAGGCGGGCAGGACACGTAGACGAGAAGGAGCAGATGCACAGCGAGGAAGAGGGTTACCGACACGCATGACAGGAGGGCTGAGAGCAAGCAAGTGAGGATGGCAGCAATCGTTAACCATACTTATCACCAATCAACAAAAAAGAAAAGAACAGCACGTGCAGATCAAATAGGCAGCAAAACTGAACCAGATGGCTCGTTCTTCCAAGTATGCACAACTCCAGACAGCTCCGTTCCCTGAGTGAGAGCGAGAGGCTGCCAATGACCCAGTAGCTCATAGTTCATCACTCGTCGTCGTCTGTCGTCGCGGTAAGCGCTGGAGACAGCGAGATGCCCAGCTAGTACAAACAGAGACATCGTCAGCACTTTCCCATCGACAGAGTCCATCCAGAACGAGCGCGGCGCGAGGACTCACCACTGCCACAGACATGAGGATCACCCGGGACTCGAGCGCTGGGTTTTGCGTCGTCACCGCCCAGCTGCATTAGGAAAACACACAAGCATCGGAGCTGTCAGTCAGTATCCACATACTCACGGTGGCAGCATCGCATCACCAGCAAGAAGAGACTCGTATCCGTACCTGTCGGCGAGGAACAGCGCGAGCGAAGAGAGAGCGAGCGCCACGAGCGTCGCCTTGGAGCTCTCGTGCTCCTTGTTGCGTACGAGCGCGCCGAGGGCGATTAGCAGCGCCAGGTTCGCGATTGCAGCAGCCGAGGCGGCCACGCTCTGGAACTCCTCCGGGGTCGACCCGATCACCAGCAGCAGCTCGCCCGCGCACCGCCACGAGAGTGCGATCGCGATCCACTTGGCCGACGCGCGGTCGTCCTTCTGGTGGAAGAACAGCAGCAGCGCCACGATCGGCGTGAGGAACGGCAGCAGCGCGCGCCACAGGTCACCGCTGCTCTCGCCGTTCGCGTCTGGGACGCCGCGCGGCACCAGCTGGCTCGCCACGAGCGAGCCGATCACGACGGCGACACTCAGGAACGACACGAGCCAGCCGCGCTCCGTCATCTTGGTGAGCATGTCGGCGAAGCCGCCGCGATCCTTGGCGCGAGACGACGACGACAACGACGGCTCGTGATGCAGCAGCGCCGAAGTCTCCACGTCCTCCTCAGTCGTCACGACAGTCGTGGACGACGACGACTCGGTCGCGTGGTGGCCGTGCGCGTGGGTCTCGGTCGTCGTCTCGATCGTCTGCGTCGTCTGCGTCACGACGCGTCCGTCTTCCTCGTACGCCAGCGAGATGGTCTGCGTCTCCGTCTTGACAGACTTTGGCGACGCCTTCATGCGCGGCGACTTGCGGGACGTCGTGGCCGCGTCTTTCTGCACAACCGGCGACGCCGTTTTGATCAGGTGCGTGTCGAGCGCCTTGATCGTCGAGCGCAAAAGCACGTCCGTGTCTTCGTCGCTGTGCGGCTGCATCGCCGGTTGGTGCTGCTTCTCCGGCTCGAACGTCGTCTCCACGGACGGCACTGGCTTGGCCGTCTTGCGGGATGAAGCGCGCGGCTGGGTCTCCGTGCTAGTGGTCGTGCTGTTGAGTGTGGCGCTGCTGGTGCTGGCAGTGGTGCTAGCAGTCTCCTGGTTGTCGCTCGTAGCCTTTCGACGCACGCGCGAGACCGAGTTGCTGCGGCTGCGGCCGCGGCTCGGCGACTTGCTCTCCGTGTCGCTCTTGACGCGGTTCTTGCTGCCCTTTGGACGTCCAGGGCTGCGCCCGCGGCTCGGGCTGCGGCTGCGCGACGAGTTTGGCGTGGCCGAGCCGTCGCGCTGCTTCTTGTGGCTGTCCTCGTAGTCGCGGATCACGGACGAGTAGCCGTCCGCCATGAGGTCCATTCGGCTCTCCCTGTGGACGAGACACAGACAGACACAGACGAAGAAGCAGTATGAGTGGCGGCTGATGAACAAAGATGGCTCTGAAGAGCGAATTGGACGCAGCGAGAGAGCGAGCGAGAGAGAGAAGGAAGCGTGGCGCACCAGGTGTTGCTCTCATCGCCGAAGCCCCGCCACACTACGAGGTAGTGCACGCGGCCGCGGATGGTCTTCCTGTCCACGATGCGCTCGATCTCTGCTGCCATCGTCGTGTCTCGTCTTGTCTCCTGACTTGTCTTCTTCGCAGCGTCTCGTTCGTTCGCTCGATGGTCGGCCGATCGTGTGGCTGCTTGTTTTGGTTTTGGTTTTATTTTGGCGCGCCAAAAGCAGTCAGCCAGCAAACCGCGTTCTGAGAAAGCGCCTTCTTGGCTCGTACTTGCGGTTGGAAAGCGCCAGACGCCTCCGCCCGCACCAGCCCATCCCGCTTTTTGAACTGCGTCTTTTTCGTTTGAACCACAAGACGCTTTCGAATAGCGATTGAGAGCCAATCGAACGCTTTTGCAAATGTTCTTCGTCAAGTTTTGGCGCAATTTTGATTTCAAAAAGTGAAGGTGGCTAAATAGGGTGGCTTCCTCTAATTTAGAACAGGATTATCTTCATGTTGCCCACACCAAAATAGGCTCAATCTTCAACTTCAATCGCGCTAACTTCAGCACCAGAGCACCAAATGACACGCCTCGAGGTGCTCGGAAGTGATGAGGTCGTGCGCCACGAGACAGTCTCCGAGCGAGACAATGGTGGCGTCCAGCTGAGAGATGTCTGCAATGGCAAGGCGGGGAATGGTCCCGAGTGTGCTCGTTGTCGACAAGCGTGTAAAAGTTGCGCTTTGTTTTTGAGTTCTCCCCCAGTCATAAATACGGCACCAACCTGTGTTTGCTGTCCGCTCCTCATCCACACCCCTCCACTCCGTCCGTCTCCGTCGCTTGGAATCGCACAATTCCTCCTTCGATTCGCGCCTGCGTACCGCTGTGAGCGGCACTTAGAAGCCCAGGGTTGCTCGGGACGCGCGGTACGACTCTTCGTCCGCTGGACCGGGAGCTGGAGCAGCGGTGACAGCAGCGGCGCCGTCGTTCGACGTCGTGCTCTCCTGGCGGCGCAGACTGCTGTCTTTCGACGACTTGGGGCCGCCGTTCGACACGCCGTTCTGGATCAAAATCTTGTGCGCGAGTTCCAGCGCCTTGATCCACTTGAGCATCTCGTCGCGGTTCTTGGCGAGGAACCTCGTCTGGTGGGTCGGTGAGCACACGAGGAACTCGTTGGGCTTGCCGTCTGACTTCGCTTCGACGATCTCGAGACCAGTGATCGCGAGCGGGATGGATCCGCGCGGGTCCTTGTCGCCCTTGCGCTTGTAGTATCGAAGGTACCCCTCGTGGTCGATCACGCACCACCGGTCGCGGAATCCGCCCAGCGACATGTTGCCAAACACCCCTCTCTCGTTCGAGTGGCTAGGGTGCTTCTTGAGCTTACCAGCCAGCGCCGGCATGCTCCCGTCAATGCCTGGGGTATAGTTCACGGTAGAGTCCGTGGACGGAGCCATAGACGCCATCGACGCGTCACTGCTGCTGCGGCTCGTGCGGCGCTCGGGCATCCCGATTCCGGACGGGCGTCTCGCAGATGAAAGACGCTCCTGCTGCGCAGACAGTGACGCGCGGCTCGTCATTCCAGTCAGCGATGCACGGGAAGTGACGCCACCAGTCAGTGATGCGCGTGTGGTAGCGCCACCGGTCAGCGACGCGCGCGAGGTCGAGATCCCCGTCAGCGACGGTCGCGCTGCCATTGTGGCTCGCTCCGTGATGACTTGCCGCGAGGAGTTGCCCTGAATCTGATCCTGGATCGCAATCATTTCGTTCTTCAGCTCGGAGCGGCGAGCATTCAGCTCAGCAAGTCGTGGACCGTCGTTCGCATTCGACGCCAGCGTGATCTCCGCCACTACCTCTTGCTGTAAACACACACAAAACACCACGAGTCAGATCGATGCCATTGGCAGCCCAAACCAATTCCCATAACCACAGCGAGCACGAACCAATTCGACGCGCAACTTGGTCAGCTTCTTCTGCAGCCGAGCCGAGGCTGCGGCGCGCTCCTCCATGATCTGATCAATGTTCAAGCCGGCATGCGGGTCCTCTGGCTCTGCGATGCTCGCACGCACAAGCGACAGCCGCTCTTCAGACTGAGCGCTCAGCTCCTTCTCCATTCGCTGCATCTCATCCAGCGCGTTCTTCAGATCGTCCTTAAGTGCAGCACGGCGAATCGACAGGTTGTCCGCGACAGCGTGGTCGCCGTCGTTCGATGCCTTTGCGATAGCGACAACTGTCTCGCGCTGTAACAGCCCACATACGCACAGTATCAAGTCAGTATGCGTACGCACCGACGCTGCGTTGCAGCAGATCCAACCAATCAATCTGTAGCAGCACGCACCAGAGTCTTTCGCAGGTACTCGATTCGGTTCTCCAAGAAGATGAATTGCGGAGGCTTCTCGCCACTGATGAAGTCGTCCTCACGCTTCGACGCGATCGCAACCGACTGCATCTGCTTCTTGAACTGCGCGATCTCGGACTCAACGTACTGCGCGCGCTCTTCCTCTTTCTCGAGGTCATCCTCCAGCTGCCCGCACTTGAGCTTGATCTTCGACAGCAGCCGCTCCCGCGCATTCTCCGCTTTCTTGTCAATAGAGCCTCGCTGCACGTACGAGCCCAGGAACGCGGACGAAAACACGTCGATTTCGTACACGCCGTCGTCGTTGTCAAAGTCGACGAACTGGTCCAGCTCCTGCTGTACCGCGTCCAGCGACTCTTCGAGGACGACTCGCGCCTGGCGCAGCTCTTCGTTCTCCACAATGAGCTCGGCGATCTCCTTGTCCAGCTCGGCGTTGCGAGCACTCAGCTCGGTCGTCTTGGCCACCTCGGGAGACTCAACCTGCCCTTCCTCTTGAAGTTTCAGCTGCTCGATGTTTTGCTCCAAAGTGCTGGTCTCCTGGATATAGTTCTCGCGCTCTTTCTCCAGCAACGCCGCGTACTCGTTCATCGAGTCCACCTGCGACGACACGACTTCGAACTTCTTCGTCAGCTCGACCTCTTTCTTCTCCATGCGCTGCCGCGAGATCTTCCACACTTGCTGATGCAGCTCGTACGCGACGAGCATCTGGAAGTACTCGAGACGCAGCGAGCTCTGCATCGTTCGAGCGACGCGGGTTTCTTTCTCTTCCTCGGTTTCCTCTTGCGGGACTGCTTCTTGGACGCGTCCCTGTTGGCAAAGTTGCACACCCAAAAGCGATTAGCGACACAATCCACGACAGAACCACAGCCTGCAGAACGAATACGCAGCAGGCAACGCACCACAATCCCCTTCGTGATGTCTGCAAACTTGATCCGCACTGGGCGATGCACTCTGCTGAGCTTCTCCAGCACCTCGCTGTACGTGAACCCGGTCAGGGGCTCTCCGTTCATCGCAGTCATTCGCATCCCAACGACCAATCGCCTGTCATGCGACAAGAAAGTAAAAAAAGAGAGGCCATTCGATTAGCGCCACGAGCACACCATAACGATATCATTCGAGTAGTGCAAGAGCAGCAGCAAAGCGTACTTCTCTGGCTTGACACCCCAGTTGTAGATCTCTGCAGGACTCGGTTCTCCGCTCGGCAGCTAGCACAACACGACACCAGCCACGTGAGCGAGCTTTTCGCCACACACAGGCAACAACGTCCGTACCAAAGCGACCAATCGACGCTCAACGCACCTTGTAGACCTCTGCGATGTGCACCTGAAGATCTGAGAACTCCGCGCCTGGCTCGCCCGCGATCTGCTTCAGATTGAGACCGAGGCGGCCGTAGTCGAAAGAGACTTCGATCTCGTGGACCCACTTGTAGATGATGCCCGTCTTGAGCGGTGGTCGCAGCCACTGCGTGTGGCCGTAAGGCGACACGTAGTACGTCTTGCCGCCGTGGGTTTTACTCTCGCGCGTCGACCAGCCTTTCGGCAGCACGAGCACTTCGCCATCGTCTCTAATACGAGCGGATTCGTACTCGAGTCTGCAAGCCACAGACGCAGACACAGACGCAGCACTCTGTCAGCAACCCTCGTCGTTCGACCAAAGCACGAGTAGCAGAGCATGAGAGGGTGAGAATGGATACGTACGACTCGATCACTTTCGCGGTGGCATCGTCCACGTTTATGTGCTTTGGCTTCGTCTCGCCGCCTTCCTCGGTCGTTTTTGCCGTCTCCGACTCGTCGTCGCTCTTCTTCTGCTTGGCTTCGTCGTCTGCGTTCTCTTTGTCCGCGGCGCTCGTCTCCTGCTTCTCAGCTGCGGCTTCTCCGTCAGCAGCACCGTTTGCCTGCTCGATGATGTCGTCGCTATTGATCTCGTCACCCGCCTTGACACTCTTTTGCTCCGTGGCGGCAGTCGCGACAGCGGCAGCGACCTCCGCCTCCACGTGAGCTTCCGCCGATGCGTCGCTCGCTGGTAAAGGCAGCTTCTCTGGCACAGACGACGGCGACCCGAGCGTCTCGAAGGACGTGAACGACGGCGTCGCCGCCTCTGCGATCACCATGTCCGCGTCGTCGTCGTCTGCCGCTGGCTCGCTCTCGCTGGTACCAGATACCACGATCGCGATGGTCTCCGCTAGCTCCTCACTCATTGTCGTCGCTTGCGCTGCTTCGACGGGTACGACCGTAGCGTCGGCGTCGTCGTCCAGAATCGTCGCCATGTCCAGAGGCGCTGCGGGCGGACCCACTGGATCCGTCGGCTCACCGGCCGGCGCCACATGGCGGTCGTCCGCATCTGGCGCCGCGGCGCTCGTCGAGGCGGGGACGGCCAGCTCGGCTGCGGCCGCTGTCGTCGCGGGCTGCGTCTCGCTCATGACGCTCGTGCTGTGTGCGTGCGTGTGTGTCTCTCTATGTCAACGTGCCGTGTGCTGTCGCTGCGTGGGGCCGCGTGACGTGCTCTCGCTTCTTCGTCTTCTTCCCTCGCGCTCTTCGCTTGTGCCCCGACTGCGTAAGGCGATTGCGTCAAGTGGGAAGGAGGAAGGGGGGAAAGAACGGATTGGGCTACACACCGTGCATTCCTGGTCCGGAAAGCTTGAGGGATCGACTCGTTTCTACCCAAGGATTCGAAGTTTTTGAGATTGGCACACAGTTCTTCGTACAGTAGAGAAATGCTGTCCAGAGAATGAGACACTCAGGCGATGTGTCTAGTCGAGCGCGTTTACTCAAGGTATATCGACATCCAGCGATGAAAGCGATGCCTTGTGCCAATGCGACGCAAGCTCACAGCAGCGTGGACACGAGACGTGGTTGAACGCCACAACCGGCGATTGCGTCCGCTCTTGTGTTGCATTTACGCACACGCGATCGCCACCACGTCGCCTGTGCCGTTCGTCGACATTGTGGCGGACAGCGCATGCGATTTCCATTCAAAAGGGAAAGGAGAGAAAGAAGGACACGTATTGGTACACAGGAGCGAGAGTTAAACCTGCGGGAACTCCATCAGGGTAAAGCCATCGCTGCACTCACTCGACTTGGACTGCGTCTCGAGCTGCGCGTCCTCCGGGCTCACGCACTGCGGCTCGAACGCCGTCGGCGGCGCCGCAACGAAGCGCGTCTCGCGGATGAACTCGCAGAGCGAGTTCTTCGCCAGCTCCTCCGGCGTGAACTTGAGCTTCGGACTCTTGAGCACCATGATCTTCGTGTTGAAGCGGCGGCTTGCCTCGGCTGCAGCAATGCCACGGAAAGCTTAGCAAGCCACACAAAGCCAACAATCAACCAGAATACAAAGGGAACGTACTGCGCGAGCGAACGCCGTAGAACTGGCAGACGCTGTGGACGATCAGGCGGTGGAACGCCGAGTCTACGAGCGGGATCACGAGGCGCACATCCTTCTCGCTCGCCTTGAAGAGCTCCATCGGGTGCGTCTGGACGCGCAGCAAACCCGTGGCAACCTCAATCTCCGACGGCACTTCGCGCCACTGCGAGCACGAGGTGACTCGGTGTTAAGCAGCTGCTGCGACTGACTAGACAGCAGACCACCCATGCTGCATGCATGCATCATAAGGACGGCTTACCTGGATGAAGTGCAGCACAACGTACTCCACTGCCTCAATGAACTGCGAGAACGCCTGGAACGAGCGGACGAGCAGCGTGCGCGCGCGGCGATCGATGCGGAGGAACATCTCCTCAGCGTCTGTTTGTCCACCAGATTGTAGCGCAGCATTAGCAACGGACCTGACAGTGCTGGTGCAACACACCAAGTAGAACTAGCCCCAAACGCACCATTCCAGTCGTCGCGACGACGGATTCGCGGCTCCTTCACCTGCTCGATCTTGCTCAGCTTTCCTTTGCGGAACGCAGTCTGGAGCTCCTGGTTCTGCGGCTCCGCGAGCTTCTGGAAGTTGGATTTCCACTCGACGTTGATCGACATGTGCTCCATGAGCTCCTCGATGCGAGTGGACGCCGCGCGGTTGCCAAAGTGGTGGTCTGGAGGCACGAACAAGCAAGCAGCCGTGAGCAATCCATACACACAAAAACACTCATGCGCCGTCCACAGTCCTTACCGTTGAACCAGCGCTGCTGCTTCCGGCCACCGACTGGGAGCTCGTTCGGCTTGACGAGGTACGCCGCCGAGCGAAGTGGGTTGATGTTGATCAGCCGCTTGCTCCGGCTCGTCTCGGGTGTCGTCGCACGTTTCTGCGGCGTCTTCGCGCGGCTCGAGCCGTTGCCGTTGCTCTTGGAGCGCACGGGCGTGTCCGCAGGACGCGTCGCGGGCTCTGCGCTTGCACTCGCAGTCGGCACAGAGGTGGCAGGCGGCGTCGGAGCCGCTGGAGCTGCTCGCAGCGGCGCAATCGGTCCTTCGCCCCACGCCATCTCCGCCTCCAGCTCGCTGCCGCAGAGCGACGCCGAGTCGGCCTCCGAGTCGCTCGCGGACACGAGCGCGTGCGGGTCGTCGAGCAGGCGGATCGCGTCGGCCATGTCTCGAAGAAGCGGCGGGTGGATGGATGGAGGAAGGAGTGAGGTGCTGAAGCTGTCAGAAGACTGCGAATGGAGCGTCGCCTCAGACGAGCGCGAGACGAAAAAGTCGAGAGAAAACGACCAGCACTCACGCATTCCTCACTTTGACTTGCCGTTTGTATGGAAGCAAACCTCCCACAAGGAACATTCCAATCCAATTTCCAGCTTGACTGAGTGAGAGATTCATCACTTTAGGCAGCCACTTTTGCTGAGATGTGCGAGCCAAAACCCAAATGGATCACTTTAGAGAGTACGTATGCTTGTCCGCGCCGTAGTTTTCCATGCTCTTCGAAAAACTCTCGTATTTTACACAAGGGAGCTGGCACACTGTACCAGTCGGACACACACACACGAAACTCGGCGTGACCGAGGGCGCATCGCCGTTTGAGTCCGCTCAGCAGTTCTCTCCCAATCCCTCTCTGCCTTCACGAGCAGCGCACGCAACCGAAAGAGCGAGAGCGAGACCGAGACCGAGAATGGAGCTGACGCCCGAAGACGACGACCTGCTCAGCTACTTCCTCTCGGCGGACGTAGCCTCCGAGGACCTACCACCGCAGCCCAAGACCGACGCGCTCAACGCGGCCGGCACTGCGCCGCTGTACCCGGCGCTCGGCGGCGGCGTCGCCCCGTCCTCTTCCGCCACCTCAAGTGGCGGCGGCAACAGCGGGGCGGACCAGTATGCGTTCGATCGAGCGTTCGGCGGCTCGTCGTCAAGCGCGCAGACCGGCGGGAGCTCCACGGGCGCCTCGGCGGGGGGAATGGCGACGCTCGGGCCGCTCTCCACGCTGCAGCAGATGCAGAACGCGTACCACGCGGCGGAGAACGCGATGATGCGCTCGTCGTCTGCGGACGAGGAAGCCATGTCCGGCGCCGGACTGGACTCGGACGAGAAGCGCCAGCGCCGGTGCGATGGCAGCTATCATGCGTGCATGCGCGCATCACCCTGTTGCTCCAGCTGACGCGTTGTTGTTGTTGTTGCTTTGGAGCAGACTGGCGAGAAATCGCGAGTCCGCGCGCCAGAGTCGCCGCCGAAAGAAGCAGTACTTGGAGCTTCTGGAGGAGAAGGTGTGTGGCTGCGCTCTGGTGGATGTGCATATGAAATGAGTGGGCTTTTGCTGACTGTGTTGCAGGTGTCTCAACTCACAGAAAGCATCGACGCCACCCGCGCGAGCCATCTCGAGCGCGCGGACGAGTCGCTCAACAATGTGCGCTCGGAGATCCTCGCGACGCTCTCGGAGGACATGAAGAACAACCCGCCAGAGGTATTAATTGGTTGCCAGTCTCATCTCCTGAGCTCGCTGAAGGCAGCCAGTGTTGACGTGTGGTGGTTTATGCATCTCGCCTCACTGCTTTCTCAGGCTGTCTCGGAGAAGATCCGACAGGGCATCATGCTGATCCAGGAGCGGTTCGGACCAAACAGTGTGGTGCGTAGCCCTCGAGTCTATGCATGTGTGGCAGTGGATCGGGTATCTCACCCCCGCCCGCATCTCCCCACTCTACAGGAACGCATGGCTGTGAAGGACTACAACTTCCGCCAGCTCGACAATCTGCTGCTGCCGCCGTACTCGCGTTTCCTCCTGTGGCTCAGCATCCAGGACGAGACGTTCTTCGACGAAGCGAGCGGACTCGCAGCGAAAGCAGGTGGCGAGAACCCGGACAAGAAGAAGCCGCCAGTGGTGGTGAAGAAAGACACGCTCTGGCCGACGCTCATCAGCGACCTGGCGCTCACGTACGAGCAGGACGAGAAGCTCAAGTCCCTCTACAAGTACGTCTGTGTGTTGGTGTCTTTTCGCAGAGCGCTGTCTGATACGAGCGGCTCCCTCTAACTAACTCTGTCTCGCGATGCGTCTGTCTCCTCAGATCTGGAGACTCCAAGACGAGCAAGTCGGAACGACGACGGATCGCAATGGCAGTGGTATGTGTGGATAGAGTCCGTTCTCCCCTTGCGCCTGTTCGTTCTGTGCGACGAATGATGCTGACTGTCTTATCGTCGTGTGGTTTTGCAGACATATTTAAGCAAGCTGAAGAACAGCCTGGAGCAGCGCTCGGAGGCGGTGCAGCGCCACACGGAGATGATCCACTCGATCTTGACGCCGGAGCAGTCGCTGACGTACCTGCGGTGGGTGGACGCGAACCAGGACCGCCTGCCGAGCTTCATCGACCGGTCGATCACGATGTCGAACACGGGCTCGTCCGAGGCCGTGCGCTCGATCCTGAAGAAGAACGATCGGGATCTGACCGTCGAGGACGTGACTGCGCTGCTGGCCGAGCTCTAAACGGCGACGAACTTTGCAAAGAGAGAGAGATGGAGAGAATGCGGTTTGGCGACCGCCATGTCGATCTCTCTCCCTCTCTCCTACGTGTGTATTGTCTGAGATCCTGTCTTTCCAACCAACAAGGAAGAGCTTTGCCTACCATCTTGAGCTGACAGTGAGTCGTAAAGCCACGAGCTCTCCTTTGTCCTCGTCGTGGAGAGAGCGAGGTGCAGAAATCGAATGTCGATGTGCTTGATTCGGAATGTGATCTGTTTTGACCTGTGTTACTGGATATGTGGGACATACATATGGTCGATCATGTAAGAGAGTGACATCCATTGACACCATTGAAAGCGCCAAAAGCACAGGGAGGACTCGACGACGACGACGACGATGACGCGCTTGCTGCTCGAGCTCACGGCGGCACCGAGCTGCTGGCAGCAGAACGTCCTCGCGAGCGTCAAGGTGGCTGTGAACGAGATCGAGCGCCTGCGCATCCTCGAGGACCGCAAGTACTCGCTGCACAAGCAGGAGCCGGCGCCAGAGCAGCTCGCGGCTTTCGAGCGCTGGTTCAAGAGCCACGTGAGCACGGGCAAACAGCTCGACCAGGAGCTCGCAGTCGCGGTCGCCCACGCTGGCGACGAAGAGGGCAACGGGCTGTTTGCGAAGAGCACGATCGCGAAAGGCGCGGCGTTCCTCACGATCCCGTACTCGATGATCCTGGGCTCGCACCTGGACGTCGGTCCGTCCGTGACGCCGCTGGCGAAGCGCGCGGCGTGGCAGCAGGTAGCCGACGACCCGCTGCTGAAGCACTTCCCGAGCTGCATGCTGGCGCTGCGGCTGCTGGGTGAGGCGTGCGACGGTGACGCATCGTTCTTCCAGCCGTACATCGCAATCCTGCCGACGCAGTTCAACGTACCGCTGTTCTACAACGTCGCCGACTTCAAGTACCTCGAGGGCACGTCGCTGTTCGAGCCGGCCGTGAAGCTTCTGTACAACTCGATCAAGCAGTACTGCTATTTCCACGCGCTGCTGGCGCGCATGAAGGCACAGAGCCCGATCCCGCTCGACCGATTCACGGTGGGGAACTACTTCTGGGCTCTCGGCGTCGTGCTCACGCGGCAGAACGAGGTGGTCGTGAGCGAGAGCGAGAGTGAGACCGCGATGGCGCTCATCCCCGGCTGGGATCTGTGCAACCACGAGCCGAGCGACGCGATCTCGACGTTCTCGGACCCGCTCGAGCGCGTGATCACGTGCCACGCGATCCGCGACTTCGCCGCACAGGAGCAGGTGAAGATGTTCTACGGCAAGCGCTCGAACGAACACCTGCTGCTCTACTCGGGCTTCGTGCAGGACGGCAATGAGTACGACAACGTACAGCTCGAGCTCGCGCTTGTGGATAGCGACCCGCTCGTGAAGATCAAGCGCATGCTGATCGCCAAGGAGGCCGACTTCGTGCCGATCAAGGAGCAGGGCAACCTCGTGTACTACCGCATCGACCTCAGCGGCGGCATCGTCTCGCCCGCCATGACGCGCGCCGTGCAGGTCGCGAGCATGCACAAGGCGAACCTGAGCGCCGCGCTGCGCAACGCCGGCGTCGTGGGCTCCAAGACGCTCTACCACTGGGACGACGACGAGAACCAGGCGTCGCTCAACGCGCACCGTGCGCGCTGCCAGCGCACGCGCGCGCAGATCCTCCGCCACACGCAGGTGGACCCCGAGACGGCCAAGCACGGCGCGCTCTTCCAGCGCTACTTCCAGTGCCAGCTCGACGTCCTGGACGCCGCGATCATGAACCTCAATCGCGTCCAGTGCTGAGAGAGCTTTCGCACTACACCGCACTCTCACTCACACACGGCGGCTTATTGTAATCAAGACACAGTTCGAACTCGACATGCCACCGTGATACTCTGACATATCTTGTCTCGCACTGTGGGCTCTATCTCTATGGCTCACAAGCTCACGTCTGCTGTCTCTGGCTCCGGTTCGCTGTCGCTCTCTTGCTCGACGTGGGGCGGTCGCGGGATCGGGATCCGCAGGAAGTCGGACGCCGGCACGACCGCGCGCCGCCCGAACGTGCTCTGCGCCTCGAGCGCCAGGTGGAGCGTCGTGCGCGAGTCGCGGATCTGGCTCCAGTGGCGGAACCGGTGGCTGAAGTGCGTGAGCGCCAGCAGCGTCGCGCGCATGCGCTTGGCGGCGAACCCGGCCATGCGCGCGGTCGAGTGGCCCCGGTGCACGGCTTGCGCGACCATCTCGTGGCTCAGCGTGGCTTCGTGGACGAGCACCTGGATATGTTTCATTTGATTCCATGCATAGCCGCCAGCCAGTTAGTTCGATCGGAGCTCGCCGTACACGGCGACACAAAGCGAGCAGAGAGAATGCTACGTACGTCGCAGTTCTGCCCAATGTCGAAGATCCGCGACGTGTCTGCCGTGTCGCCCAGGATCGCCACTTTCCGTCCCCGCGCAGGGGGACCAGTCACCTCCGCGGCGTGAAGAACCTCACCACTCGGCAGCGTGACGCTCGCGCCGCGCTTGAGCTCCCGGTAGAGCGGTCCGGGCGGCAGCCCTCTCGCGAGCAGCTCCTCCGCCTTGAGGCGTCCTGGGATCGGATACTCCTCGACCACGTACCTGCCATGTAAGGAGAATGAAGGACAACACACACCAGTCAGTCCATGATACCCACCTTCATATCATCCCAATGTAGTCCAACTCGTTACCCGAAGCTGGTGACTGTGTGCTTCAGTGTCGACGCCACCACTTTCACTTTGCCGTCGTCCAAGACGTTCCACACGAGACCCTGGCCGTCCCACTCCGCCTGGATCATCTCGCGCTTCAGAGACTACACACAGAGTCACACATAGCCCAGTCAGAGCTCCAACACACACAAGACAAGCGCACAGCAGCCACTGAGCACGCGCGCACCGGATGGACTGGCGCTCGACGCATGAACTTCTCGTGCGCGGACGCGTTCTGGAGCATCTCGGGTGACACGAGCTCGTGGACCGTGATGCTCAGGTTCGCTATGCGCGTGCTGCTCGTCGCAAACGCCGTGTTGAGGTACGCAAAGAGCCCGAGCGGGCCGTAGACTGCGATGGGTCGCGGCACGTGCTTCCGCGTGCGCGAGTCCATGAACTCGGCGTTGTGGTTGTCCAGCGTGCAGAGGATACCCGGCAGCCCGTACACGTGGTCGCCGTGCAGGTGCGTGATGAAGAACTTGTTGGTGAGCGGCACGCGGATGACGCTCTTCATGAGCTGCCGCAGACTGCCCTCGGCGCAGTCGAACATCCAGTTCTGCTGCGCTAGCCGCAGGCACACGGCGGTCGGGTTGCGGCGCACGGACGGCGACCCGGCGCTCGTGCCCAGGAACACGAGCTCGAAATCCGTGAACGGCGTCTGCTCTGCATCGCGCACGTGCAGTGTGCTGCTGCTGCGCAACGGAACGCTGCCGACGCGGTGTCTGCGGTCTGTGATGCGCTGCGTCACGCATGCCGAGATCGCTGCCGCCGCCGCCGCCGCCTTGCTCTGCGTGATCCACCTCGGCTCGCGGTCGCGCGACAGCTCATCGCTTGCTGCAGCAGTGACGGCAGCAACTCTACTGGCGCTGCTGCTACCAGTTGCGCTCGTGTACGCAGCGAGCGCGCTGGCGCGAGTGGCACGCACGCGCGCGAGCGACGCCCGCAGCGACGCTGATGCCACCATCCAAATGCTGCTCGAGAGTGCGCCGAAGCTTTTCAAGTGAAGCGTTCGGATCTCAAGTAGCGTGGTGAACCTCATTGCTGGCACCAAATACAGTGGCTCACGCTATTTCTCTTTGCTTCATTTTGCCAGTTTTGACTGGAAATCAATGCCTTTGATGTGGTCCACACTGAAACAGGCATTTTCAAACCCAAGTTCTCGCGCGCTCCTACTTTTTTCGCGGGAATGAAAAAGCGTGAAACACAAAAATTGAGAAAGCTGATGGCGACGACAGCGGCGGCGGCTGCGCGCGGCGGCGACGTGGCGCACGACGCGACGTGCGAGGAGTTCGTGGACGGGTCGATCTTCCGCGTGAAGCTACACAACTTTCTCACGTACAGCGACGCCGAGTTCCACCCGGGTCCGCGCCTCAACCTCATCCTCGGACCGAACGGCACGGGCAAGAGCTCCATCGTCTGCGCGCTCTGCGTCGGGCTCGCCGGCAGCACCAAGGTGCGGCTGCATATCCCTGCCTTCTGTGTCACTTGCCGGTGTCGATGCAGCGGTGTTGATGCTGGTTTACGCTGTTGCAGGTGGTGGTTACTCACTCCTTACCGATTGCTTTTCTGGTGTGGTATTGTGATCGTATCAGCTGCTCGGTCGGGCCGACAAGGTGGGGCAGTTTGTGCGCCACGAGAAGGAGTCCGGGTACACAGAGGTGCGTGCGTGCTGCTCGTGTATATGCATGCATATGCACATGATCCAGCACTAGACGCTCACTCACACGCATCGGCGACAGATCGAGCTGTATTTCAAGAATGGCAACAAAGTGATCCGACGCAACATCTACCGCGACAACAAGAGTTCGTGGATGCTCAACGGCCGTGACTCAACGCTCAAGGCCGTGACGGGTGTGATGGAGGCCGCGAAGATCCAGATCGACAACCTCTGCCAGTTCCTGCCGCAGGACAAAGTGGGCGAGTTCTCGCGCATGAACCCCGTGCAGCTGCTGCGCGCCACGGAGACGGCGATCATGGACGGCGACCTCGCGGTCACGCACGACAAGATCGTGGAGCTGCAGAGCGACATGTCGAGCAAGGAGCGCGTACGTCGTGTACCATGCTGGTGGCGTTGTGTGACGCTGCTGTAGCTCACATTTGTTTTCTCTCCTTTGATGGCGCTGGTGAACAGGAGCTCGAAGGCGCGCGTCAGTCGCTGGAACTCAAGAAAAGTGAGAACCGGCAGCGCGAAAAAGAGGTCGAGCGCATTGTCGACCACGAGAGCCGCATCAAAGAGGTACGCCCCGCTTGCATTTGCTGGTGTCACTGATCGTGAGAGAATGACATCGGTGTCGATGAGCTTGCGTACTTGACGAACCATGATTGCCTTGCTTCGCGGCCACCGTAGACGGATCTGATGGAGAAGAAGTGCCTTTGGCTCGAGTTCGAGGAAACGAAGCGCGAAGTCGAAGAGCTCAAGGTTGAGAAGAAGCGCTGTCGCGATGAAATGGATGTGCGTGGTGGAGCTCAGCTCGTGTCTGCTGGGTTTTTGTGTAGTTGTTGCAAGAAAATGAGAGACTAAACGGTGGTGATGCCAACGCTAATGCTGCAGAACGCGAAAGAGGAGACGGTCGTGCCGCTTGAAGACCTCCTGGAGAAGGAAACCATCAAGCTCGAGAAGGCTAAAGCAGAGTGCGTGTCCCTTGCGTTTTCTTCAGTCGATCTCTTGAGCGCAGATACCAACTCTGTGAGTGCTCTATGCTTTGACATATGGACAGGAAAACCGAGGTCGAGCGAACCAAGCGACAGCTTGAGGAGAAGCTCAAGCGCGAGAAGCAAAGCGTACGCTACCTGCTGTGAACCACACGCGTCGATGCGCATGTGTAACTGCAGACTGACTGAATGAAACCGCTTCCCGATGACGGATGATGCGCACAGGTGGAAACTTTGGAGAATTCGCAGAGCAAGACGCTGTCGGAAGTGAGCGAGCTGCGCAACCAGCACAACCTCTCGAAGCGGAAGCTCGAGCGCCTCGAGACCGACTTGGCTGACGTGCGTCCAGCTAGCGTAACCATTGCGTGCACTTGGGAGTGCAAGTGGGCTAACCTCTGAGACCGTTCTCGTATCTGATTCAGTGGAAGAAAGAGCGCGCAGAGATGCCAGTGGAAGGCTCACTGAAGGAACAGAAAGTGGATCTCGAGAAAGCTCAGCGCGCGAAAGAGATGGAGGTAGGCTCGTCTGGCTTCTGCTGTCTGATCCGCTCACTTCGCATCCTGACACCCCAACCTTGCTGGTGTTTAACACAATAGCACGCGGAGATCAGCAGCAAGCGGGAAGCTCGCGCGCGCGAACTGGTGTCCACGGAGGACGAGATCCGGAAAGTCAAGTACAAACTCTCGAAGCTCGAGGACGAGGACGTGCAGCGCCGCCTCGCACTCCAGAAAGTGGACCCGGACTCGATCCGCGCGGCAGACTGGGTGAAGAAGAACCAGGACAAGCTCAAGCGCAAGGTCTGGGGTCCCGTCGTGCTCGAGATGCAAGTGAACGAGACGCTGCACGCGAAGTACATCGAAGACACGCTCCCGAAGTGGCTCATGGCGGCACTCGTGACCGAGTGCTACGAGGACTACAACACGATCATCCGCGAGCTCAACAGCGAGGGCGGCTCGGGTCAGCGCATCAAGGCGTCGATCCTGATCGTCCAGGACGGCAAGTGCAACTCTGTGAGCCGTCCGTTCGCCAACGACCAGCTCGACATGTACCGTCGCGAGTTTGGCATCTCGGGCTTCCTCGACGAGTTGGTGAACGCACCGGACGTTATCCACGAAGTGCTGCGAGCCCACGGCGGCATCCACACCGTGCTCGTCGGCACGCGCCAGACGGAGGACATCATCAACCGCGGCGGGGACATTTTCAACGCGATTGCCGCCCCAGAGCGGAAAGCGGCGTTCGTGACGCCATTTAAGAAATACGTCACATCGGGTACGTCTCTGCTGCTGTTGTGTACGTGTGTGCGTGTGATCATGGATCTGATCCCTGCTTGCTTGTGTCTGTGGCTCGACAGTGTCCAAGTACGGCGACAGAAACGTCACGACGCGCACGAACGATCTGCAGAACCCGCGTTTGCTCGCGGCGTCGTCGTCGAACGAGGACGAGAAGCACCAGATGAAGGCTGTGCTGGACGACTACACGTCCAAGCTCGCGGGCATCCAAGACGAGGTGCAGCATTTATCTCTTGTGGTTTGTATCGATGTGTGAGTATACATGTGCTGAGCTGAGCGTCTCTCTATGTTGCTCCGATCAGATCAATGCGCTCAAGTCGCAGGAGCGTGGGTTCGCGGAGGAGCGCAACAAGTCGTCGCACCGCATCACGGAGATCCGGTCGCAGCTCAAGGCGATGATGCGCATGGACGAGAAGATCGCCGAGGCCGAGAACAAGGTCTACAGTCTGCGCAGCGAGCTGGCGAGAGTGCGTGGACTGCTAGTAGCATAGCCTGCTTGTCCGTCTTGCTCAGACTGTCCGTCGAGTGTTTATTGATGGATTACTGTTGGCATGTGCTGTTCTGTGCAACAGGATCTGTCGGAGAAGGAAGAGGCGATGATCCGAAAGCTCAAGGGGCAATCGTCCAAGTGAGCCATTGATCTTGCATTACTCATTGTGTGCCACTGACAGGCTATTGACACGATGTTTCTCTCTGTGCAAACTCCAGGCAAGCGCGGCATATCAAGGAGTGCCTGAAGCTGACCAAGGAGCTCCTTCTCGCGAGTGCGCGAGACGCGTCGCTGGCTCTTCGCGTCGGCGCTCAGCAGGTGCGAGCCGAGTTTACGGCCAAGCAGCTCAAGCGCGCCGAGCAGCGCATCCGCGAGCTCCAGGACGCGTACAAGCGCGCCAAGGACAACCTCATGTCGATCGCGAAGAAGGCGATGCAGCTCAAGCGGCAGGCGGAGGACGAGGCGCCGTGGGATGAGTACGAGGAGGCGTTCGCCCAGCTCTCGGAAGACCTTGAGGACCTCCGCGGCTGCATCGAGAACAACCGCGCGTCGCTCGACTGCTTCCGCGGTGACATCAGCGTGCGCGAGCTCTACCAGCGGATCGCGGCCGAGATCGAGCACGAGGAGGCGGATCTGCAGGAGCTCGAGGACTTTGTCAACAACGGCGAGGACAGGGTGAACGCGATCAAGGTTCGTTTTCGATAGCGTTTGGTGTCTGCGTTCGTGGCTTTGTGTCTAGGTTTTGCTGACACTGTCGTTGGACTCATTCGCGCTGTAGGAATCGTGGCACGCGAAGCTCAAGGAGGTGGTGACGCAGATCGACTCGTCGTTCAAGGAGTTCTTCATGGACATCGGCTGCGTGGGCGAGATCGTGCTGGACGACGAGGACTCGGACATCTCCAAGTGGGGCATCCAGCGCCGCGCGCAGTTCCGCAAGAACACCAAGCTGTCGACCATGACGGCCGAGGAGCAGTCTGGAGGCGTGCGTTGCTGTTCTCGCTAGCACTGGATTGTGTGTTTGCTCGCAAAGACTCACTGAACGATGCCTTGTTTTGCTCGGATTGGAACAGGAGAAATCGGTGGGCACGATCATGTATTTAATGGCGCTGCAGAGCCTGACCAAGTGTCCGTTCCGCGTCGTGGATGAGATCAACCAGGGCATGGACGTGTACAACGAGCGCAAGGTGTTCCAGCGGATCACCAAGTCGTCCTGCGGCTCCAAGCTTCCGCAGTACTTTCTGATCACACCCAAGCTCATCACGGGACTGCAGTACCACCGCGACACGAAGGTCATGGTAATCCTCAACGGGCCGTGGAACAAGATCAAGCAGGAGTACTGGGACACGAAGAAGTTCGTCAAGTGCGGCCGGCAGCTCAAGCGCTCCGGAGCGGGCGGGGGCGACTACGAGGCACCACCCCCAGCGGCTTTGCCTACGAAGAAGCGCGCGCGCGTCAAGGCTGAGGTCGCGGCGTAAGCGGGTCGCCCGCGCTGTTGGCTGGTGTGTGTCGTAGGAGAGTCGCGCTGGTTCGCTGGCGACAATTTTATTCCCCACTGCTTTTTTCATGATAATACAAACAGAGCACAAGAAAAAAGCCCCACCTCGCTTGCATGTTCCGAGAGTTGATAAAAAAACAACAACAGAAAGAAGGAGCAGCCTAGCCTGTCTCTCGGGGCTTGCCTGCGATGCGGTGACTCGCACACCGTCGGCGGGCTCTCCATGCTGTCGTCGCGCGAGGATGCCTGAGAAGTCTGGAGCGCGTCCTTCTTCTGTGTCTTCCCAAAGAGAGCTCGTCGGTTCACCCGCTTGCTTGCCTGCCTCTCTCTCTCACTTGCTGTCGTCTGGGTGCTCTACAAGAACCCAAACGCCGACTTCTCGGCACTGTTCACATTGCTGTTGCTGACGCTGCTGTCCGTCAACGATGACGCTGAGTTGCGCGGCGAGTTGGCGATCGTGAACAGGTCTTTGCCAAAGTGGCTCAGCGTCTGCGACCGGTCGTCCATAGCCGCTGGCAGGGACTGCGGCGGGAGGTGAGCTGGTGGCGCAAGTCCTTGCTGCTGCGGCGGCGGCTGGTGCTGGTACATCTGCTGCTGGTGCTGCTGCGGCTGGTATTGCTGCTGGTGCTGGTATTGCTGCTGCGCATACTGCTGCTGCTGTTGCTGGAGCTGCTGGGCTGAATAGTTGGAGCCGTTCGAGCTGTTTAATGGGTCGAAATCGTCCAAGAGCTGCACAAACGCTCAAGCGAGATGACATCAGTCAATCACACAGTTGACGAAGCAATGCACTCGAAGGCAAACGTACCGAGACTTCCTGCTGCGGCGGAGCAGGTGGCGCCTGCACTGGCATCGAAGGCGGCGATCCATAGATATTTGGAGCCTGCACGACGTTGTGAGCAGCTGGCGCAGGGGGAGCCTGGGGCGGCTGCTGGATGCTGAGCGAGCCAAAGCCCAGCAAGTCCACCTCTTCCTGGTGTGTCTGCTGCTGGGCTGGTGCGTACGAACCTTGCTGCTGTGCGTGCGAAGGGTCAGCTGGATGAGCTGCAGACGACGATGATGCCGAGCGGTCGGAGCGCGCTACTGACACGCGCTTCTGCACTGGCGGCTGCGGCTCGGACTCGTCTGCAAAGCCCAGGATCCGCAGCACCTGCAGCGTCTTCGACACCACACTCGGCTTCCCGTCCTTGCGCAGCTCTTCGAGGACGTCGACGTTTTCTTCAAACCAGTCCATGTATGGAGCGCCGTTCGGGGACTCGAGCAGCGCCACGACCACGTGCAGCCCTTTCAGTCGCACCTGCCACGACGGGTCTTCCAGCTTGTCCAAAAGGATGTCCCCGATCGTCTGCACGTCGAGCGTCTGCGCCAGGTCCACGAACCGCTTGAGCGCATCTGCTGGCGGCGCGCGCGACAGACCAACGGACGCGCACAGGTTGTCGATGAGACCGCGCTCGTAGTCTCTGCTGGTGTCCCCGCCGCCGGTGCCCTGCTGGGCGTTCGGTTGGTACTGGTAGCCGCGATCCATCACCTGCGGGCCCGCGCGGAGCTCGTCGTGGTCTGCGAGCGACGACGCCATGGACTTGTCCATGTTGCGGCGGTCCCATCGCTCACGGGCTTCGTTGCTGATCTTCTTCAGTCCTTCCACCGTCTTGCCGAGCTTGGTGGTTGGCGCCTGGTTCACGTGCAGCGGCTGCGTGTTCGTCATGCCCATGCCTGCGCGGTTACTGCTGAACGTGTTCGAGTTGTTCATGAAGCCCGGCACACCGCTCGACTGGTGGTTGCTGCTGAACCCGCCCATCCCGCCGCTGTTGCCGCCATAGCCGCTGACACTAGTGCCACCGTAGCCAGCGCCACCAGCGTTGCCGCCGTAGCCACTAACGCCAGTATTCCCGCCGTAGCCGCTAACGCCGCTGTTTCCACCGTAGACACCACCAGTGTTGCCGCCGTAGCCGCCACCGCCAGTGTTGCCGCCGTAGCCGCCGCTCGAGCTGCCAAAGCCGCCAGCGGGCTTCGGGAAGTTCAGCGAGTGTCCCACGAGCACTGTTGGGCGGTTGTCGCGAGCCAAGCGAGACGCGTTGTAGCGCGGGAGATCCGGGCTCGCCGACGGGTCTTTCTTCTGGTACCCGGAGCTGCTCCACATCCCCGAGCCAGCCGACTTGGCAGGCGCGCCGCCGACAGACGCACTCGACCACGAGTCCAATCCGCTCGGTCGCGACGCGCCAGGACCGGCGTTGCTGTTGTAGCCGTAGCCTCCATTGCCGCCGTCGGGTGGTCCGTAACCTCCAGCTCCAGACGGTCCAGCGCCAGCACTTTGGCCATACCCGCCGCCGTTGTTCTGCCCGTAGCTGCTGTTGACACCACCGCCGCCGTACTGCGGAGCTCCGCCTGCCGGTGGCGCATTGTAGCCTCCAGACGGATTGCCTCCATACGAGCCAGCAGCTGGGGTATCCTGGTACGGAGCAGGGCGGGACGATGGGTACTGGCTGCTGCTGCTGCTGTTGTTGCCCCACGGCTGCGCACCTGGCTGCTGCTGCTGCTGATCGTAGTTGCTCGCACCTCCATACGACGGTGCCGAGTCTCCAAACGACGGCTGATCTCTGTACGGCGCAGGCGGCGCGCCATTCTGCGGACCCGACTGCCAGCTGTTGCCGCCCGGAGCGCTGCTGTTGTGCACCGCGTCGCTGTGTCGAGACAAGCTGCCGTCGTTCAGGCACACCAGCGCTTCCTGCAGTGTTGCGAATATCACCACAACGCCGCACACGCGTCAGCTTCTTGCAATATCGATATGCCAAGCAAAGCGACGCATAACAGAGATCGACACAATCGCTCACCTGTGCAGCAACGCGGATCCGACGGTAGCGCTCGTCGCCGTAGACTGGATCGGGCGGACCCGTGTATTCTGCAGCAAATGAAACACACACCACGACGAGCGTATTAGCGCTGCACTCCCATGGCGATCAGATCCACATGCCAAGCAGCGCTTACGCAGGTACGCGGCGATCTCCTGCTCTTCCTCGCGAAGAGCGCCAGCAAACGCCGGGCTGCCCTCTCGGATGCAGTACTGCAATGCACACGAAAGCAACACATGAGAGCTGGTCAGCATCTGCGCATCGAACGCGGTGGTGATCGTGCAAGTGCAAAGCAGGGCTGCCGTCGTACCGCAATGAGCTGCAGCGCCTTCAACTTAACGATCAGGTTGCTCTTGTTGAGGCGGCCAAGCATGAAGTCCACCACTTTCTCCGCATCGCGCGGGCTCTCCTTCGTCGATCCTGCACGCATGCCACGCAGAACAGCCCACAGACGTCAGCTCCCCGCCACCCGGGGGGGGGGGGGGGGGGGGGGGGGGGGGGGGGGGGGGGGGGGGGGGGGGGGGGGGGGGGGGGGGGGGGGGGGGGGGGGGGG